>PVIJ01015887.1:0-34751 GCA_004024925.1 Scalopus aquaticus
CCTTGAGCGTCTCCACGTAGGCCTCGTTGATGTCAGTGAGCCCCAGGCGCAGGGGGACGAGCAGCACCAGGGGCCTCCAGGGGGCCGGCCTGTCGGGGGCCTCGGGCCCGGCGGGGAACCCGTTGCAGTGCCTGTCGGGGCCCGCGGCGCAGGCGGCGGCCCCCACGCTCGCCAGGCCACTCCGGCACAGCCTTCCTGCGGGACCACTCGGCTCAGCGGCAGAGCAGGCGAGGGGCCGGCTCCCCGCCCGGCTCCCCGCAGCCTGGGCCCGAGGGGGCTGTCCGGGAGACCCGGGCGGATGGGTGCCAGCAAGGCGGGCCGCGCCCACAAGCTCCTCCCCCCCGTGAGGCGCCAGGGCTCCCGGGAAAAGGCTGCCCTGGGCCGGGCAGGGGCACCGGGGGTTTCCAGTCGCGGCCGAGCGGAGAAGGCCCCGCGCACACCCGAGGCCGGCGGGGCCCCCACCCCGGCCACCGGCACGCGACCCCCCGCGGGGCACATCAGGGGGAGGGGCCCCCACGACCCTCCCGGCCAAGAGCGCAGGCCCCGCGGGTCTCTACAGAGCGGGAGGGGCCATCCCGCACGAGGGGCAGCTGGGCAGCCCAGTCGCCCAGGCCGGGGCTGGCCACCAAGGGAACCCGCCCGGCCCGGGGAGCTGGGTCGCCCCTGCCCCCACCCTGAGGCGCCAGCGGGGCTGCAGTGAGAACAGGCGGCAGGGCGCGCTTGCCCCGGCCAGGCCGGCCCTCCACTTGCCCCGCAGACCCCAGATCTCCTCCCCAGACCGGCTACCGGGGCGCCTCCGCGGTCACACCTGCCGCACACTTGTCCTCGAGACCACGGGGCGGGCGCAGGCCTGAGACCGAAGGCTGGAGTCCGGGAATGGGGGGCAGTGGGCGGGGCTGCCTGCAGGCCCCGCCCCACCGGCCCCCTGGGCGGGGCCAAAGGCTCCCGCGGCTCGGGCATGACCCAGGGACCCGCCACCCCGAGCTCCGAGGGCCCCAGCAGGGGAGGCGCGACCTCGCCCGGCCACCTACTGATGTCATCCATCACCACCGTGTTGTCCATGGCGATGTGGACGGCCAGGGCGCTCCACGTGTCGAAGACCGCCAGTTTCCTAGCGGGAGCAGGAGAGGCCGGTGAGACCTTCCCGCCGGGCGCGAGGAGGAGCTGCCGCTCCGGGCCGGGCGCCTCCCACAGCCCCAGCACCGCCCACAAGTGCGGCGGACGTGGGCAGCGCGGCACGCAGGAGCAAGCGGCACCCCTGAGGCCGCCATGCCAGGGAGGCTGCTGGGAGGTGGGCGCCCCGCGGGCCCAAGCACTGGGGGGCGGGGAGGGCGCCGGCGCAAGCCAGCACGGGCAGCGGCCTGGCGCTGGGTCCAAGGAGCAAAAGGGCTCGAGCGCGGGAGGGCCCGGCCTGCGGGCCGGGGAGGGAGGGTCGCCTGCACCCCCAGGGGGCTGCTGCAGGCCCTGGGGTGCCCTCAGATGGCACGGAGGGGGAGGCCCCGCAAGAGCCAAGACACGGCCCGGCCGGTGCGGTGCGAGGGCGCACTCCGGGCGGGTGTGCTGCGGGCGGAGAAGGTCCCAGCTTCGGCCTGCGCCCCCCCAAGCCGGCTGTGGGGGCAGGCTGGGGCGCAGGTGGCCGGCACTGGGGGTGGGAGCGAGGCTGCTGTGCTCCCCGAGTCTGGAGCCCACACAGGTCAGCCCTGGGCGGCCGAGCGCGCAGGCGGCAGCGAGAGACGCGGGGCGGGGACGGGGCTGCAGAGCCAGTCGGGCCAAGCTCGGCCTCCCCACAGAACGAAGGCCCTGGACACCCGAAGGTGGGAGCGAGGCCTGGGCGGGCCTGGCCAGGCCACCCTGCAGCGCCGGCCACAGCCACGCAGACAGACCGGGCACGGGCCACGCAGGTGGCCGCCACTGGCCGCGGGCACCCCCACTCCGCACAGGCCAGCCAGGGGCGCAGGGCGGCCAGCACTGGGTCCAGGCTGGAGACCGTGGCAGGCTGGGGGGAGTCAGATGTGGCGGGGAGGCCCCAAGGCGGCGCCCAGAGCCGCTGGTGGCCCCCACACCCCAGGAGGCCCAAGGACAGCCCACGCGCGAGGCCGGCGCCCGGTGTGGTCGGACGGGGCGTCCCTTCCCCGAGACTGCGGGCACCGCCGCGGGGGAGCCTGCCGCCCCGGAGGCGTGGACGCGGGGCCTGCTGCCCTGAGCGGGCGGCGCAGCACGTACTTGAGGACCTGGGCGACCGTGTTGGGCCCATACCACTGGCCGATGGACTTGCCCTCGCCGACGCCCATTTGCGCTGCAGGAGACAGAGCCGTGAGCACGCGCGCCCCGCCCCGCAGAGGGCCTGGCGCTGCAGTGCCCACCAGGTGGGGGCCCGGCCCGCCGCGGGCTCCCCACAGACGCCAGGCCCTCCCCCACAGGCCGACCCGGCCAGCGCCCCGCCCAAGGCAGAGCCCCGCCCACCGATCTGGTGGATGGAGTAGCAGCTGTCCTTGCGGTCGAGGAAGGCGCTGAGGACGCCGCGGTAGCTGTCCGGCTGCCTCTTCCGCTGGGCCCACCGCCAGTCTGCGGACACAGCGAGGCGTCTGCTCAGCAGCGGCACGAGGGGCCCACCCTGACTCGGGGTGTCCTGGCACATCCCCAGCTTTTCTGAGTTCCAAGCCACAACCCCCCGGCGTTTAACAGACACAGGCCGACCGGGGCGGGACGCGGCCTCTACGGCTCAGAGGTCCCCTAGAGCAGGCGCCCGCAGCTGGCCGCCACCCCCACGCCCACTCACCTCGGCCCAGGTGCCGGCACAGCAGGGCCTGGGCGAAGATCATCTGCCCGCAGCGCAGCATGCAGCCCCAGCCCGTGTCCGAGGTGGGGCCGGTCCCCCCTGCGGCGGGAGACACAGCAGTGTGGGCCCCGGCGCCCCTCAAACAGCGGCTGCGGACGAGCGACTCGGGACGGCAGGGCCCAGGAAGGGGCCGGCGGGGGAGCAGACACCCGCCTGGGGCCTCAGCGAGCCTGACCCCGCACGCTGGCCTGTGGCCCCGAGCCCGGTCCGCGGCCTCCGTCCGCCACCAGGGATGGAGAGAAGAGCCCTTCCGCGAGGCGCGCCTGGTCAGGTCACCCTGCCCACGAGCTCCCCGGGAAGGAGGTGGGGCCGGCCCAGGCCCACTGCGGGGCAGGCGGCAACTGGAGCCGGGGAGAAAGCGGCGCTCACCAATGGCGGGGAAGTTCTTCCTGTACGTGAACCAGAGCCGCGAGGCCACGTCGGCCAGGATCTCGTCCTTCTCTGCAGGGCGGGAGAGAGACACGGCCTCGTGCCTGCAGGCCGGGGACCCCCCTGGCGACGCCCCCCCGGCCCGGCGCTACCTGTGAAGACGCTGTACTTCCTGCCCAGGATCCACACGGGCTCCGGGGTCTCTGGGAAATCCTCAAACTCGGCGAACCGCAGCGTGTCGTAGGTCAGGGTGGCTGTGGAACGAGAACGTCGGGCTCTCGTGCCTTCACGGTGCCCGCGGCGACGCCAGAGCCCCCCAGAGGGGACAGCGGCTGGGGCGCGGGCCGCGCAGAGGGCCCCCACCCTCAGGCCCGGAGCCAGAGGCCCGGTGCCAACACAGGAAGAGGCCGGGGCCCAGGAGAGCGCAGACCCAAACAGGCGCCGGCCACACGCCGACTGGCTGACAGCTTCCTTGGCTTGTTTTAACGTCTCCAGTTCGAGGGATGAGACTCTGGGGCCGCCCCCTCTGGCCCACGAGGGATGCAGAGTGGACAGGGGGTGAGCGCCAGGGCTGCCGCCGCAGCGGGAATCCCAACGCCAGGACGCGGCGCGGAGCAGCCCGGGGGCGGCGGGTGTGTGTGGCTCCCACGCGGGAGCGCGGCTCAGCAGGGAGACCTTTCTGCACGCATGGGGGCAGCCCGGGGGCCACTATGTGGAGCACTCCTTCTCTGGGGATGCTCCCAGAGGGCCCAACGCATCGGGGTGCTGCCTGCCAGGCCGACGCTCAGGCCCAGGGAGTGCTGAGGGAGCCCCTCGAGTTTCCCCAGCAGGGGGTGGACCCGGGGCAGCAGCTGGCCTCTGCTGGGACACCACCACGTCAGAAGCAGCCCAGGGCTGCAGGAGCGCCGAGGCGGCCCTGGGCAGCCCCGGTGCAGGCCCACAGAGAGCCGGGCGGCGTGTTTCTCGTCATCCTTCGGAGGAGCGCCCCACCCGGCAGTGGGGGCCCAGATCCCGGCCAGGCACTGCAGAGAGCAGCCCCGACCACGGACGGGAACAGCACAGCGGCCCGCCCCGCGGGCCAGGCCCCACTGCAGGGGACCCAGACCACAGCCAGCCCCGGGACCGGCCCCTCTGTGGGGCGCAGAGCTGCTCTGTCCCCCCCCACCCCGCAGCAAGTGCCCGGCATCGGGACGGGCCCCAGTCTGTCCCCCGCTCACACAGGGCCGCGTCTGTACGTGGCCATGAGCCCCGCGTGAGGAGCCCCCAGCCTGGCCGGCTTCTGGTGTAGGTCTGCGGGGCCGGGGCCCAGGCCGGGACGTGAGTGGCAGCCCTGGCACGAGGAGCGCTGGCACAGGCCCCCGGAGACGAGGCCTCGGGCCTCCGGGAGCGGCCCCCGCCCGGCCGAGCAGCACCAGAGCGCAGAGACAGCTCGGCTGCCGCCCTCGGGGTTACGAGCGGCCTTTACGGGCGGCACAGCCGACTTCAGAGGTAGGTAACAGGAGGCTCCATGAAGTGACGGGGCGTGGCCTCAGATCCGCCCTGCACACGTGAGATGCTTGGGAAGCGCCCCTGCAGCTTGGCGGGGGGCCGCTGGGGGGGGGGGGCGGGCCCAGGCCCTCTCCCCCTCCTGCCCACGCAGACCGTGGGAACCGGCCCACACGGCCCCTCCTCCCACAGCTTCCCGGAGCTCCCACCCTGCAGAGCTGGCGGAGCCGCCCTGGGCGGCCTCGGAAAGGCCGCGTGGCCGGTGACCCAGGAGGTGGGCTCCACATGCCGAGGGCCTCCTGCCGCCTGGGCGCTCACACCCCACGGAGCGCGGCCCCCACGAGGCTGAGCCCCAAACCAGACCTTCCTTCCCCAGGGAGGGAGAAAACCTGAGGGTGCCGGCGCCCAGTGGAGCCGCCCCCGCTTGTCCTGGAGATGGGGCCGCTGCGGTCAGGCCTCGGTCCGGCCGCCTCACCAGGAGGAGGCAGCTCCACAGGCGGAGCGGCCAGGCTGGGGACACACATGACCCGCAGGGCCTGCAGCGCCCCTCCCCCTGCCACGGTGTCTCCAGCACCACCACTGACGAGGTGGCGTGGAACCCCGACCTGCACTAAGCGGCGGGGTGGCAGAAACCACGTCTCTGCAGTCTGCGGGACAGCCCCGCCGCTGTCCTCAGCAGGGACGGGCCAGCAGCACCCCGCGTGGGGGCTCCCCGGAGCCCCGTGCCCACGTCATCCCTGCAAGAGACACGCCGCTGGGAGGCTCCCAAGCCAGAAGGCGTCCACCCTCCGCCGCCGTTCAGGCCACAGCCTTCACGTCAAGGAAGACGAAGCGCCAGGGAAAGGGTGCAGCAGCGCCCCCTGCGAGGCCCTCCGGAGCCGCCTTCCCCAGACATCGCTGAGCACACCCAAGCTAGAAGAGAAACTCCTTTGGGGGGCGCCAGTTCCATCAGAGAAAAGCGTTTTGATTTAGTCAACAGGCAAATCTTGCTCAGGAGCGTCGGTCACTTCCCCTCACTCAGCACCAGCTACGCTTACTCCCGCGAGGGCAGTCGTGAAAGTCACCTCCAAGCTGGGTGACGCACCGATCTCAAAGACGCCTCCCCCAACGCGCTTCCTGAAAGCTGCTTTATCAAACCAGAAAGGTTCTACCCTCCTTCAGAAAACCCTTATTTAAGAAAAATGGGCTGTACTACGTAGCTTGTTTTGACCCCGAATTGTTTACCTGTGAAGACGCTGGTGGCTCCCGGGGGGGGGGGGGGGGGGGGGGACGGGACAGAACTCTCTCAGCAGCACCCAGACAAGAGCGCGTCTGTGAGCCCCTGGCCAGCAAGCCCACCGCCCCCCACCCGCTCGCTCTCTGCACTGCCACGCTGAGCACAAGCTCTGCCCCAGAGCCCGAGAGTACAGGAGTGGGAAATCACCGATTCCAGCTCTGCTCCTTCCACTGCGACCACGTGCCAGAGACGACGTGAGGCGCCGGAGGTGCCAGCGGAGCACCAGCCCGCCCTCACACACGGCAGCGTGGCTGCAGCCTCCTGGCCTGTGTCGGGGCTTGGGGAGGAGACACCGGCCCTCCCCGACCCCCCATGCAGCCCCAGGCCCGCCCCGGCCAGCTGCTCCCCTCTCCTGCTCAGGCCAGCGAGGTTCTCGGCACCACAAGGTGGGTGTGTAGCAGGCACCCAACAACATGACAAACCAAGTTCCCTGCGGCTCCCCCAGCAGGGCCCCCAGTCCCCCCAGCTCAGAAGTCAATATCCACCCATCTTTAACTCCCCCCACCGCGTCCCATCTGCACAAGTCCCGCGGTCTCCGCCTTCAAGCACATCCGGAGTCACCCTCTTCTCCACCGCCTGCTGCGAGCCGAGCCTTTGCGGCCCTGGTTGGGCCACTCCTGCCTCGGGCGCTGCATTCGCAGCAGGGCAAGGGGGCAGCGCGACACGCCCGACGCACTGCCAGGCGCTGCTGCGGGTCTCGGTCCAAACGTTCTCCTGCATGAGGCCTTTCCTTGCCACCCCGGCTATGGCCGCAGCCCCCGGCCCGCCCCCCCACGAGGTGCCCTTCGGGGCCACGCCCAGAACGGCAGCCGCGATCCGACTGCTTGGCTGGCTCGCAAGCTCCAGGCGCCACACCAGAGCCGGCACAGCCCTCACCCTCCGTGATAAACGCAGTCTGCGGCGGCGCCTCCCCGGGACTGACGCCCTCGAGCAGCAGGTCCGCGAGGCCCCGGGCCCTGCGCCACGGAGGAGCCTCCGCCACGCCCACAAACACCGCGTGGGTTTTCATCAGCTCCCGCGGGGCGGACGCGCCTCTGCTGTGCCGGGGAGTCATCGCGTGGCCGCCCTGCCCGTAAAAGGCTTTTCACGCTTCCCATAATGGGACGCGCATCAGCTGCCCCCCCAGGCTCTCATGTGAGAGGTCAGGTGTCCAGGTAGCGACGCCTCAGAAGCGGCTAGCAGCTGCGTTCCTTCCCCCAGAAACCAGAAGACGACCTGCTGCTTGAAAGCAAAAGCAAAACGAACAAATTCACCAAAGTGCACCTGGCGCCAGGGCCCTCTGGGCGCCGGGGCTGCTGTTCCCCCCGCGGGACGGCCTCGGCGCCCGACGCTGCGCGGCGTCCAGTCTGGGCCTGGGAAACTGGAGTCTCAGGCTCCCGAGACAGCAAAGCGCGTCAAACCCGGGTGACGCGGGCCCGCCGGGCGGGAGGCAGCGAGGGCAGGGCCCGCCCGGCGCCGGGGCCGGGGCCGCCCTCGCGGGACGCGCGCAGACCCCGAACGGCTGGGCCCAGCGACCGGCCCGGCCCGCCGCAGTCGGGGCCCCGGAGCTGCGGCGCGGCGCCGGCGGGCAGCGGAGCTCGGGGCGCTCGGCGGGGCGCGCGGGGAGCGAGCTTCGCCTCCAGCGCCACCGAACTTTCCCGGAGTTGGGGCCCCACTTGCCAACTCGGAGCGGACGCGGGGCGCGGCCCCCAGGCCCGCCGCACCCTCCCCCGGCCTGTGCGCCGCGGCGCCGCGGGCAGCACCGAGGCGCCGAGAAGCGCCGCCCGCCCCGTCCGCGCCCGGCCGGGCCCGCCGAGTCGCCGGCGGCCGAGACCAGCAGGAGCCGCCCGCGCGCACGGGCCCTCACCTGCGTCCATCTTCCCTCCAGGGCGGCCGACTGAGGCGGCGGCGGCGGCGGCGGCGGCGTCGTCGCTCCGACGGGCCCGCGGCGCGACGCGGGACGGGCCGCCGCCGGGGTCAATCCGCGGGGCGGGGCCCGTCCGCGGGGCGGGGGAGGAAGCGGAAGCGCGCGGCCGGAAGGGCGCGGCCGCCATCTTGGCGTACGGCGGAGGCCCCTCGCGGAGGACCGGGCCCGCCCGCTGGGCACCCCGACGGCCGGCACCATTCGCGCCGCGGGCCCCCGCTGCGACCCGTCGGGGCGCCGGAAGCCGACGCGGGCCGACGGCGGGGGCCCCGGAGCGGGCGCGTCACCCGCTGCGCGATGGGGGCCCGTTGGCGCCGCCATCTTGTCGTACGGACGGGCCGCCCGCGCCATGCCGCCGGCCGCAGCAACCGGCCGGGGGCGCCGGCGCCGGTCCCCGACGCCGGGAGCCGCGCAAGGCGCCCCTCCGGGGCCGGGGTCCCGGGTGCGCCGCGGGTCGGGCCGGGCGGGCGGACCGGCTGGCCGGCCGCGCGCCGCCATCTTGCCGTACGGCGGGCGGCCGGCTCCCACGTCCCGCAGCCGTGTCGCCGCGCGCCTCCCCTCGGGGCGGTCCCGCTCGGGGCTCGGCGCGGCGAGGCGAGGCCGGAGCCCGGCGCGGCGCGGCGACCCGAGGCCCGAGATGGTGATCTGCTGCGCGGCCGCGAACTGCTCCAACCGGCAGGGCAAGGGGGAGAAACGCACCGTCTCCTTCCACAGGTAACCGGGCCCCGCCCGCCGGCCGCGCGGCCCGTCGGCCACGCCCCCGCCGGCCCGGTCCGGCCCGGCCCGGCGCGACCGGGGAAACTGAGGCGGGCGCGCGCGGCGCGCAGGCCGGGCCCGCGGCTGAGTCAGCGCCGCTGTGTGACCTTGGCCGCCGCCGTCTCTGGGCCGGAGCCCGGCCGGCGCCCATTGAACCGCGGCCTCGCGGGCGGGCGCCCCGGCGCGGTGTCCGCGGGGCCCGGCCCGGCCCGGCCGGCGCGGCGGCCTCGGGGCCCGGCCCGGCTCCCGGCGCGCCGTCCGCGGAGCGCGGCGCCGCCGGCCTGGCCCGGCCCGGACCCGGCGGCGCTGCGGACGCGCCGAGCGCGGCGCAGGAGGCCTCGCCGCGCCGGTGCTGGGCCGCTTGCCCGCCGCCGCTGCCGGTTGGGAGCCCGCGACGCTCCGTCAGCGGCTGGAAGTTCGCGGCGGGTCCGAAGTTGCTGCAGTCTCTGCCCATCCAGGGGCAGCGGAGCGCCGACCTGCGCCTTCTGATGACAGTTCTCTGCAGTCCGGGCGGGAGGGGGCTGCTGCTCGCCAAGGGACGCCCCTCAGACGCCCGCGCTCCGCGTGGGAACTGGGGAGCCCAGGACCTGGCCCCAGCCCCGAGAGCCGCGGGGCACGGGGATGTGCTGCCTAGAGCTTCTGGGGAGTCACGTGCGCCCTGGGCCCAGAGCGAGGGCCTCAGGTGGGAGGGAGGCCGCGGGCGGGGCAGGTGGCCCTCCAGGCTGGCCGCGTCCCCGAGCAGGGTCCCTTCTGATTCCGGATCTTGCCTGAGGCCTGATCCGGCGTCCTGAGGGCCTGCCAGGCCGGGGCTCTCTGCTGTGCCCCTGGGGGAAAGCGCCCCCTCCCCAGGGTCACCCAGCTGGAGCCCGGGCCAGCTTCTGAGACGTGGGCAGCACCGGGAAGAGTGGGTCAGCTGGAGGCCCCCTCACTCCCTGTGCTGTCCTGGAAGCACCCCCTCTCCGTGAGGCGCCTGCCGCGGCCCAGGAGGGGGACACCCCTCACTCCTCTGCCCAGGACGGACCGCAGGCTCCCCGCACCCCAAGGGAAGCCTGCATGCGTGGGAGTTTGCGGAAACGCTTGTTTTGGTTTTGTGGTCGATGGTTTGGGGGGGACACGGCAATTTCTGTGTAATTGCTCTGTCTTTTGCCCTGCAGGTTCCCCCTGAAGGATTCGAAGCGTCTGATCCAGTGGTTAAAAGCGGTTCAGAGGGACAACTGGACCCCCACCAAGTACTCGTTCCTCTGCAGTGAGCACTTCACCAAAGACAGCTTCTCCAAAAGGCTGGAGGATCAGCACCGCCTGCTCAAGCCCACGGCCGTGCCCTCCATCTTCCACCTGGCTGAGAAGAAGAGGGGGGCAGGAGGCCATGGGCGCCCCAGGAGAAGGGACAACAGGAAGGCCTCGGGGGGCCCGCGGGGCCGGGTGAGCGAAGCCGACGCGAGGGGAGCTGCAGGGCCATCGCTGTTGTCGGCCTCAAGTGAGAACCTGATGGCCAAGCCCGAGCCCCGCAAGGGGAAGCGAGCCCCCCAGCAGGGGGAGACGGCCCCCAGGGCCGCCCCGGAGCCTGCGGGCGGGGAGCTGGCACAGCCTCCTGCAGAAGGGGCCTCGGGAGACGGCCAGGCCAGCCCCGAGCCGGGCGGCCCCGGCAACGCAGGCGCGGCTGCCGGGGCTGCCGCTGGCGAGGAGGCGGCCCCCACCCCCGCCGGGGGGCTGCTCGACAGAAGCGGCATCTCCATGGATGACTTTAGCCCCCCGGGTTCTGGGGCCTGCAAGTTCATCGGCTCGCTCCACTCCTACAGCTTCTCCTCCAAGCACGCGCGCGAGCGGCCCCCTGCGCCCCGGGACCCCATCGACCGGAAGAGGCCGAAGCGAGACGCAGAGCCCGGCTGCAGCGGGGCCCGCCCCGGGCCCGACAAGGGCTTGGCCCAGAGCCCCCCGAGCCCGTCCCTCACGGCCACGCCGCAGAAGCCCTCCCAGAGCCCCTCGGCCCCGCCCGCCGACGTCACCCCGAAGCCGGCCTCGGAGGCTGTGCAGAGCGAGCACAGCGACGCCAGCCCCATGTCCATCAACGAGGTCATCCTGTCGGCCTCGGGGGCCTGCCGGCTCATCGACTCCCTGCACTCCTACTGCTCCTCCTCACGGCCCAGCAAGAGCCAGGTGTGCTGCCTGCGCGAGCAGGTGGAGAAGAAGAACGGCGAGCTCCGCAGCCTACGCCAGCGGGTCAGCCGCTCCGACAGCCAGGTGCGCAGGCTGCAGGAGAAGCTGGACGCGCTGCGGCGGGCGAGCGAGCCCGTCCCGGGCAGCCTGCTGCCCCCCGGCCGAGGTCAGTACTCCCGGAGCACGGCGGCGGCGGCGGCCTGGGCGCGTGGCGCGTACCTCTGGCGCCCGGCAGGGCGAGAAGTGGGCGCCCCCCCCCCCCCCCCGTGGCCCTGTGGCCTGGCTCCCGGCGGGAGGCCCGTCCCTCTGCGCTGTGAGCTTCCTCGGGCGAGGCCCGCAACCGGTGGTGACGCTTTCGCTTTCAGACCCCGTCGGGGCAGACGGTGGCCGCCTGGGCACAGGGAACGCGGGAGGGGACGTGGGGACGCCGGCTCGCCTGGTGGCCCTCGCCGCTCTCTGCCGGCCGCCACGGCTGGGGCCTCGCGCGTGTAGGCCGCCTGTCTCTCGCGTGTCGGCTGCTCCTGCTTTGCTTCCGCATCGTGCACGGACGTGGGCGACTCAGGCTGGAAAGTGCGCGGCCGGCTGCTCCGGACACCTGGCCCCCACCGCCCGGCTCGCCCCCCGAGATGGCAGAACACGCCTGGCCCGGCCTCCGCTCGGCGGCCGCCGCCTCCAGCCCCACCGCCCGCGGTGCCAGCGCTGGCCAAGGGCCTGACCGCTCCCGGGCCCGGCTGGGCAGGGCTCGCCCTGGCTTCTTGGAGGTTGCTTTCTGGCCGTGGGCTGGGCCGGGGCCTGGCTGGCGCAGGGAGCGGAGGGCGCTGGGCGGGGCCGGTCCTTTGGGGTCTGCTCGGCCTCGGACCGCGTTCGACACGCGTGTGGCTCTCGGCAGCCGGGTGCCCCGATTCGCGCCGTTCCGAGTCCCGCCTTGCTGGCGGCCTTCCCGCTGCTCCCTTTGCGGCTGTGTCCTAACTGGACCCGGCGCCGTTGTCCTCACGGAGCCCCAGCGGTGCCAGCGTGGCGGCCTGGAGAGCCTGGACCCGCGCTGCGGCTCACGCTGATCTGCAGCGTCCTGCTTTGCGCCCCGCGTCCTGGCTGCCGCCGCCCGCTCTCAGAGACAGCCTGGGAGCGGTCAGCTGGTCCGACGGCCGCTTCAGGCCTTGCCTGCTCCCAGGTGCCAGCACGCGAGGGGGTTTTACGTATTTATTTTTAAAAGCTTGGTTTGTTTGTTCGTGCACGTGAAAATGGGTACAGGCCAGAGATGTAGGGGCGAGGAGATGCCCCAGAGACAGTGGGGAGCAGAACAGGCGGATCCACGGAAACACACTGCTGAGGGGCAGCGGGGAGACGGGAGGGGTCTGCTGCGCCCTGCGGGAAGCCCCCGGCTGGGGTGGACTCGCCGCAGTGGTGACAGCAGCGCTGAGACTGACCTACGCCCCCAGGGAGGCGCGGGCCTTTACTCACCCCAACTTGCCGAACCCCAGCTCCTGCTCCTTTTAGGAAACACATAAGTGGATTTTTTTGATCTCGTACGAGTGTTGAGAGAGACCGAGTTTGAGGAGCTTCTCGGGCCTGGGGGGGCCAGAGCTTAGCGGGGGCGGGTGTGTCTGGTTTGTGGTCGGGGGGTGTCTGGCCCGAGAGTCCCCTGGAGGCCGGGCTGGAGCGGGGGCTGGGAGAGGCCGCGGGAAGGAGGCGCTCGTCTTTGGCCGGGGAAGGCGTGGGCCTGGCCACGCGGGGTCGTTGGGGCATGCAGTCCTCTGGGCGGGGGCCCAGGGCGAGGGCATCACGGTGCGGGGGGCTTGCCGTGCAAGGCAGGGAACTGGACGGGCAGCCCGGAGTCCCCGCGAGCAGCGAGGCCTGGGCGTGGGAGGTGCGGCCCCGCCCGCCGTCCCCTGCCGTCTTCCCGGGTGCTCTCAGCGCCCCTCAGCGGCCAGCGCGGGCACGGCCAGGAGCGCGGCCAGCCTCGGGGGCGCGTCTGCAGCCTGGCCGGCGCCTGGGTGCTCTGCGCCGACCTCACGCTGACCGAGTTCAAACCCGCCTGGCGAGACGGACCCTCCGGCTGAGTGGCCGCCGCTGACGCCCACAGCTCCGAGCCGTCCTGCTTGGACAGCGACCACCCCGTCCCGCCGGCCCCCCGCCCCCAGGCCGAGCCTCCTCTCCTCGGACCCTCTGCCTCGGCCGCTGGACGCTGCCCCGCGACGGGGCCTGGGCCTGAGCAGCCATGCTGGGGTGCGGGCGCCCCTCGGGCAGGACCGGCAGTGGACGGCGGGCATCCGGGGACGGGGCCCGGCCTGGGGGTAGTGGTGCCCGTCAGTCTGTCCGTCTGGAGCCGTGCCTGTGCCTTTGGGTCGCGGCCAGGTCCGGGTCGCAGAGCTTTTGTCCCGTTTGTCCTGTCGGGGCCTCATGTCCAGCTGTGGGTCCATCCTCCCTCTTCTGCACGAGGTGGCCTCATCCACCCCCCTGCGCTGGGGCCGTGCGGGGCCTCGCGACCCCAAGTGCGTGTTGGGAGGGAGTTTCTGCCGGGGGGGCTCTGGTGGGGATAGTGCTGGTCTTGACTGGTGCCCGCCCCCGGCCGTCCAGGACTGCGTCCACTGCTGCTTCTCTCTTGCCACGTCTCGTGTTCCCGCGCGAGTCTTCCGCATCCAGCTGGCCCGAGTGTCTTGCTCTCTGGGGGGACAGCAGCTTTCGGGGCTCCTTCCCGCTGCTCGCGCGGAGAAGCACAGCCACAGGGCCTGGCACCCTCAGCCCTGCCGAGCAGGTGGCGCCGCTGCCTGCCCGCGCCCTGCTGTGCTGCTGGCCCAGCACCCCCCAGCCGCGGACACGCTCCGGCCCCCACCGCTGAGCCCCACTGCTGGGGCTCCTGGTGCCTGTGTCCACGGGGCTGCTGGCCCTGCCTCCTGCCCCGTCCCTGGTGCGCCAGAGAGGCCTCCCTCCCCAGCCCTGCGTCCCGTCCGCCGCCCCTGCCCGCGCGACCTCAGACGAGCGTTTCTCTGGGTCCACGGAGAGGAGGCCGGCCTGTCCCCGCGTGGTCCTGGCATCCAGCGCTGTGTGGGTGGGACGCCGCAGCGAGCCCCCACCTCTGACAGGCTCTGATTTCCTCACCGTCGGGGCTCACTGCGCCGGACAGAGTCCTGCCCGCTCGCTCTCTGGCCGGCAGCCCTCCCTCAGCCTCCTGCCCGCGGCCCCGGCTTCCGGCGGGTGAGAGCACTACGGGGCAGGGCGGGGCGCCCCAGGACCCAGACCTGCCCGCTCTGCCGGGTCGGACAGAACGTGCCCGCCGGTCAACCCTTCCCTGGGGGCCTGCGGTGACGGTGCAGACCTCAGGCCCCTGCTGGGGTGCCCACAGGAAAGGGCAGAGGGGCCAGACGAGGCTGGGGGGCAAAGAGCAAGACCAAGACCAAGAGGAAAGCCGCCACTGTCGCCTCCACCGGGTCTCCCCGCTCCCCTGCCCCCCTCCTCCCCTCCCCCTCCCGCCCCTTCCTCCCCTCCCTCCTCCCCTCTTCCTCTGCCTCCTCCCGCTCCCACCCCTGCTCCCCTGCCCCTCCCTCCCCCTCTCCCTCTTCTCTCTCCTCCCCTCCTCCCCTTCCTCTCCTCTCTGGCTTCTCCTCCCCCCTGCTCAGCTCACCTCCCTTGGGTGGGGCTGGGAACCGAGCACCTTCCATTTCCTGGGGGCCCCATTATGGTAGGTCAAGACTCAGGCGCTTTGTCCTACGGGGTGTCCCCAGTCGCCTGGACCCGCTGGCGTCTGCCCCTCTCACTCTGGCGTCCCCGAGGTGCCTGTTGGACGCCCGCTTGGGGCGTCTGCCCCCAGCCCTGGGGCATCTGGGGGCCTCTGCCGCAGCCCCTCCGGCCCTCAGCGCGCCCGTGCGGGCGCAGGGTTTCAGGTGACGGATCTGGGGCTGACCGGCTGGGCTGGCGCGTCCGGTCCTGGGGCGTGGTCCCGGCCCTCAGAGCGGCTCCGGGCGTCTGGGCTGCTGGGGTGAAATTTCAGCCTGTTGGTGGCCCGAGGTCACGCTGCTGCGTGAGGCAGGAAGGCCCAGGGCCCCGGCTCTCCCGGCAGCAGCCTTTTGTTCTGGGGGTGCCCCCCGCACCCCGCCCTGCCGGAGACAGGTGTTCTCCGGGCTTTCACGGGAGGCCAGGTGCGGTCCCAGAGGCAAAAGCGGCTGGTGGGGCTCCCCGCGGCCCCAGAAACGCCCCCGTGCCCAGCCGGTCACCCGAGCCCCACAGCATTGGCAGCAGGTCCTGGGTGGGCGCCCCCCGCTGGGCAGACGGCCCCTCTCCGCTGGGGAGGCTCTTCGCTGAGGAGACGGCGGCCCGAGCTCCGGAACCCTGCCCCTGGCCCCTCAGGGCGGCTGCCTGAGGCCCAGCCCCACGCACCCCACACGCCCCGGGGCCACCGCAGGCCGGCGCCTCCCTCCACCGTCTGCCGGGCCTGGAGACCGAGAGGAGAGCGCCGCTCCGGGGGTCGGCGCTGGGCCGGAGCAGCCTCGCCCTGTGTGCTGCCCCGGCCGGCCGCCCACGCCACCCCAGGTGCTGGCCTCGTGGGGCGCCGGACGCGAGCCCCCCAGCCCAGGATGGGGAGGTGCCGTGGCCGGGAAGTGCCCTGGGGGTCTTTGTGTTGGCGTTTGGGCGCAGCCCTGGACGGTGCAGGCAGGAGGGGCGGGCAGAGCCCCGCTGACCAGCCCCAGGCCCGGCCTCGTTTTGCCGCAGTTCCCCAGTGAAGCGCGGGCCAGGCCGGGCACCTGGGGCCCCGGGGGTCGGGACACCCCGCGATGTGTGGGCGCCCCCTCCGGCCGCCTACTGGGTGGAATGGACCTGCCTGCCGGGGGGCCAGCCGTCCACCTGGGGTGGCTCCGTGGCCACCGCCCTGGCTGGGAGCGCTTGGCCCCTGGAGGGTGGGGGTCAGGCTGCAGCCCGGCCCTCAGCTCCGCAGTCGTGGCTGCGTTGGGCGGCCCCCAGTGGGGCAGGACGGAAGGGCGGCGTGGCCTCTGGCGAGGCAGGCCCACGGGGAGAAGGCCTGGGGTAGGTACCGCTAGGCGGCGGGGGCAGGCCCCCGAGGTCCCAGAGGGCAGCCAGCGCCTGGCCTCCCTGCCGGCAGCACCCCCGGCCTGTCCCCGGGGGCGCGCTGACCTCCTGACCGCTGCAGCGCACGCCCAGCAGCGCTCCCGGACGGCACCGTGTGGTGCGGAGTCGCGAGGCCGACGCCAGGTGGCGCCCGCTCCCCGCGCCGGCAGTCGGGTCACCGCGGGGGCCGAGCGGGCCGTGCCCTTGCCGGGAGCTGGCGGGTGGCGAGCCCCGCCTGGCCACTCTCCCTGTGTCTCCGCAGAGCCCCCCAAGATGAGCCCGGTGGTGGAGCCGCTGTCCTGGATGCTGGGCACCTGGCTGTCGGACCCGCCGGGCGCCGGCACCTTCCCCACGCTGCAGCCGTTCCGCTTCCTGGAGGAGGCGCACATCTCGCACGTGGGCCAGCCCATGCTGAACTTCTCGTGAGTGCGCCCCGGGGCTCCGGGCCTGCCCCCCCGCTGCGAGGCTCCCGACACAGCAGCTGCAGCCCCCGCGGCCGGCGCCCCGCATGGCGCGCCCCCAGCGGGGAGACGGCGGCGGACAGAGCGCCGGGCAGCTTCCTAGTGGCGCAGGCGCGTGGACGCCTCCTGGCTCGGGACACTTAGGGGTCTCGCTGCCTGCTGTTGCCCAGGGCTGGGAGGGTGCAGGGGTCCCCGCTGCGGGGGGCGGGGCCGCTCTGGGGGTGGCGGGGGTGACCGCCCGGCCAGCTCCGCGCCCACCGCAGGTTCAACGCCTTCCACCCCGACACCCGCACGCCCCTGCACCGCGAGTGCGGCTTCATCCGGCCCGAGCCCGACTCCAACAAGGTGGCCTTCGTCAGCGCCCAGAACACAGGTACGCCCAGCGCGGCGGGGCGGACCAGCTGCGGGGCCCGGCGGCCTGACCTGCGTGGGCAGCCGAGGGCCGTCCGGTCAGCGGGGCCTCTACCTGGGTCGTGGGCGGCCTCCTCCCGCAGGACTCTCCGGCGGGCTCTGCATTCCACAGGATGCAGCAAGGGGCCATGGCCGGAGCCCCTGGGGGTGGGGGTGGGGCGGGAGCCCCCGGAGCCTGGGGGTGCCGGCGGCAGGCCACATGTGACCCCCGGGCAGGCATCGTGGAGGTGGAGGAAGGCGAGGTGAACGGGCAGGAGCTGAGCGTGGTGTCCCACTCCGTGGCCAGGATCTCCTTCTCCAAGGAGCCCCACGTGGAGCAGGTGAGCCCAACTCCGCGGCGCAGGTGCCGTCCAGCGTCCTGTCCGAGCCGGCCTGCTGGCAGGAGGCGCACCCGCTGGGCGACCCCACCCTGCGCCTGCCCCCGCCTCGGCGAGCAGCGCTGGCCGCGAGTGGGCGGGGCGTCCGGCGCCCGATGTCCAGCCGCTGCTCCCCAGCGGGCCGCGTCCCTCGCTGCTGGGGCTGGGGCTGGCTCTGGGGGCGTCTCCACCCGGCCCTGGCCTTCGGGGCCTGCCTGCGGCCTTCGGGCGCTGGGGCGGGGCCATGCGGTTGCCCGCCTCGCGGGGTCTGTCGTGTCTGCTTCTGGGTTTGCTGTCGCTGCAGAGCTGGTTCAGGTTTCACCGATGAGAAAAAGCCTCTTCAGAAACGGGCAGGCCGAGGGCAGTGGGGCTGCGGCCCGGCGCACGCAGACGCCTCGCCCAGTCCCCGGCCCCATTCCGGGACCCCCTGAGCCCCCCAAGAACAGGTTGGGGAGGGAGTTTTTCTCCCCGGGCTGTGCAGGGTGTGGCCCCACGCCTTCCTTTCAGTGCCTGGGGCCCCGGTGTCCAGTCTGGGGAGCGGGGCCTCCGTCCCTGTGCCGCGGGGTCCCTGTTGGCGTGAGTGGGCCTGTCGTGGCGCCTGCGCCTGCAGCCCACCCAAGCCCCCACCTCTCCGACGCCCTCGGGCCACTGGGGCTCCTGCGGGTGCGGCTTGGCCAGTCCCCCCGGGGCTGCGTCCATATGCGGCGCGTCCTGCTCCTGGCAGCTGCGGGGTCAGCGCGAGAGGCGCTCTGCCCCGGCGGGCGGCATGTGGGGTGGGCCGCGTCCTTCCTGGGCGGAGGTGCCGTGCTCTGTGCCGTGGGGCCCGCCCAGCCTCTCCGCGCCTGGCGGGCAGAGCTGCCCGTCTGTCTGGTAACGCAACACTTTTTCCTTGTCTTCTGAGCCTGCAGCTCTGGGGTTTGCGGCCGCGCCACACGGGCTGCGGCCAGGGGCCCTGCTTTGCTCTGGGCAGGTGGCCGGGGCCCCAGGGCGGGAAGCGCGAGGCTCGCGGGGCTGGAGACGCTGTGGCCAGGCATGTGGCCGGGGCACTGCAGGCCCGGGGCTGCCTGGGCCTCGGCTCTTCTCCCTAGAAGGCCCCGGTGGCCCTTCCCATCGCCGCCTGGCCAGGGCGGGGTCCCCACTGGGACCTCTGCGCCTCCTCCGCTTCTGGCCTCGCCGGCCTCGGCTCCCACTGGCTGGCAGCTGGCCAGCTGCCCCGTGGGACGTGGCGTGACGGGAGTCGGCTGGTGCCACGGGGTGGTGGGCAGGGGAGGCCCCCACGGGCTGCCGGCCGCAGTCCCTCTCGTGTGGGGTTCTCTGTTCGCCCCGGGGCCGTCTCGGTTTGCCTCGTCTCTGCGCTGGGTTCTCTGGGCCTGCTCTCAGGCGCTTGGGGGGGGCCTGGTGCCCCTGCCGGGGTTCTGGGGGGCAGGGCCTCGCCCCTGCCGTCTGGAGACCTGCCGTCAGGCCTCCGCCGACCTCCCTCGGGGCGGCCCCAAATGGGAGCCCCTCGACTCGCTGGCCCGGAGTCTTGGAGACCCTCCGAAGGCGTCTCCCGGCCCGAGGCGGCCAGGCCAGCGGGGACGGCAGCTCGGGGTCTGTGTCCGAGCAGAGCCCAGCCCGAGGGCGCTTGCTGCGTCTTCGCAAGGTCAGACTCGGGGTTCTGTTTGGTTCTGTTCAGATCACCCGAAAATTCAGGCTGAACTCGGAAGGCAAACTGGAACAGACCGTCTCCATGGCGACCACTACCCAGCCCATGACGCAGCACGTCCACGTCACCTACCGGAGGGTGGCCCTGTGACGGCCGGGCCGGCGGAGAGCCAAATAAAAGGCCTTTATTTTTACACCGGAGCATCTTGGGCGTCCCCTGTGCAGCCGCGGGCGAGGCCTCACCCTGCGAGCTGGCCGGAGCAGCGGCTCCTCTCCCCATCTGCCGCAACGCCCCCGCTGCCACGCCTGGCCGGAGGGGCTCGGAGCAGACGCAGCCGTGTCGCCCCGGCTGCCTCGGGCTGGGCGCAGGCAGCGTCCAGGGGAAGCGGGGGGAGGCTGGCGGCCCGGGGTCCCCCTCGCGGGCTGCGCCTGACAGGCGGGAGCCCTGCCCCGGGGAGCTCGTCCCCGGACAGGAGATGACCGGGCCAGCGGGCTGCCCAGCTGGCGGCGCCTGCCAAGGAGAGCCCAGGTGACCGTGTCCACCCAGGAGGTGGCACTGCCCCTCGGGGTGGGCCCGGATGAGCCCGCAGGTGAGGCGCCGCAGGCTATTGCTGGGTCAGCGCGTTCTCGGGGGCCCCGCCCCTGGGCCCTCGGGAAGGCAGGCGGGGCAGAGCAGGAGCCCGGCTCCCCCGGGGCCTCGCGCGCAAGCCCGTGTCCCTGGCCCCGCTGAGGCCGGCCGGGAGACAGCCGACAGTCCCCTCATCCACAGCTGCATCCGCCCCCCTGGCCAAGCCCAGGGCCCGCGCCAGCCCCCTCCAGCTCGCGGGTGACCGTCCGCTTGAACTCTCCGGTTCCCGTCAGGAAGTCTGGGTCCTTCACGCCGTGTCCGCCCTGCCCCAGACGGGCAGGTCCCCTGCACCTTGGGCTCGGTGCCCCCTCCAGAAGCTGCAGGGTCAGCTCTGCCGGCCCAGGGACGTGGGGCTGCAGTGGCCATGCCCAGCGGGGACACCACGGGCTCCTTGTCCCTCACCCTGCAGACGCAGGGCACAGTGGCCAGGCGGGTGGCCGGGGTGTGGCCGGCAGCTGTGCTCCGGGGAGGCTGGGCGGGCGGCAGGGCCGGAGGACGGGACGGGGACCCGAGGCCGAGGGCTGGTGGCAGCTCCCGCCCGAGCGGGGACAAGCCGCCGGGACCCGCCTGGGAGACCGGCCGCGGCCAGCAGGAGCCCCTGGGGAGGGCTGGGCCACCGTGAGGGCCTGCTGTCCGGCGCCGCCCAGGCCCGCCCGAGGAAGCACGCGCGGCACACGGTCGCCCGCAGGGGCCTTTATTGGAACTGAGCACACACCTCGCCCAGCCGCGGGGCTCACGCGGGCGCCTCCCGTCACTCGGCCACACGGCTGGCCGGCCAGCCCCAGGAGTGGACCGAGCCAGCAGCCTCCCGCTCCCCCGCAGCCTCGGCCCCCGCGGCGGCCCAGAGGCGACGGGCAGGAGTTTGCGGAGGCCGGACTCATCTTTCCGGCAGGAGCACGAGGAAGGCGGCCTTCAGGAAGCGGCCGAAGCTGCAGAGGGCCGCCACCAGCCAGTGGGAGCAGAAGCCAGGGTCGGCGCTGACCACGCACTTGAGGACGTCCGTCTGGGAGGGGGAGGCGCGGTCAGCTGAGCTGAGCCTGGTGGGCGCGCCAGAACGTCCGGGGGAGGAGGACAGGCGGGGCCGAAGAGGGACCCCACAGCCTGGCCGGCCTGGGGGGTCCCTCCCTCACTGGTGTGGTGAGGCCACACCCTGGGTCCAGCCTCAGGGCAGCTGGGATCCCTGCCTGCCACCCGGCGGAGGGCAGAGGGCAGAGGGCGGGCCGGTGAGTGAGGCCGTCCCCAGCCCCGCGCGGCAGCACCCAGAGCCGCACCCCGTGGGGCCGCGATTCAGGTGGACGTGGGGGGGGCCCTCGGGTCAGCGCTCTGGACACACGGGCAAGCGGGTGAGCGCTCAGAGGCGGTGGGCTCTCCCGCCGGGGCCCCGAGTTCTGTGGGGGCAACGGAGCCCCCGGAGTTGCCGCCGGGCAAGGGCAGCAGGTGTTAGGGCCGCAAGTGGGGAGACAGGTCAGGAGCAGGGAGCCCCGCGGAGCACGCACCCCCAGCCCTGCCCCCGCTGCAGCCCCGCCCCCGCAGCCCCTCACCCATCCGCCGCGCCTCCGCAGCCAGGCCGCCAGGCTCTTGCGCACGAACTCCCCGAGGCAGTCGACGAGCGCGGGGACCATGGCCGGCTGCGCCTGGCGCACGCAGTCCACAGCCAGCCCCGCGGCCACCGCGTACAGCGACACCACCTTCCCCCACGTGATGCCTGCGGAAGGGGCCGCACAGTCAGCAGGCCCCCGGGCCAGTGGCCACGGCCAGCTGGGCAGCGCCGTGGCGCCCCGGGGTGGGGGCGGGGTGCCGAGCGAGGCCCCTGCAGGCGCCGACTGGGGAGGGGGCGGCCTCACAACGATGCCTTCACCAGGCCGCGAGCCCAGCGCGGACGCTCGGACTCACGGGCAGCAGGCGGCCGGCCCGCCGCCCACGGCCCAGCCCACGAGGAACGAGGAGCCCGCGGAGGCCGCGCCGCCTCTCCGGGCGCGGCCGGGCTGGGGGAGGCGCCCAGAGCTGCCTGGTCACCAGCACAGGTCCCCGCGGCCGCCCAGCCGCCCCGCAGAGAGGGCGGGCAGGGGTGGCGGCTGCGCGGGGCGCTGGGACCCGGGACCCTCTGCTCGTGCCCCGGAGACCGTCGATTTAAAGCCGCCCCCGTCCCCTCTGCCCGCCCCGCCCCCAGCGTCTCTGGGGACCCCACAGGCCCGCCTGAGCGCACCCGGCCAGGATGGGCGGGGCGCTACACCCGCCGTCCAGGGGCCGCTTCCCACTCTGCCCACAGCCTCCCTCCAAGCGGCCCTCGCTGGCCTGGCGAAGCAGCCAGAGACCCCGCAGCCCTGGGGCCGCCCCCACGGCCCCCACAGCCGCCCTGCCTCAGGGCTGGTCCCTCTGCCCCTCCGTCCCAGGGCCAGCTGCCCAGACAGCCCTCGCTTCGGGGCTGGCGCCCTCCGGGCCAGGGGCGCGGCACCTCACCCCGCCCATCGGCTGCCCGCGGCTCCTGCTGCCCGCACCACGGTGAACGCCACACCCGGCCCCGACCCAGAGCCTAGCCCGGCCACGGGGTTCCAGAGGCACCTGCCCACCCGCCTGGGCACCCCCACGGGAGGTCCTGGCCCTGGTGACCTCTGCCCGGAGGTCAGTGCTAACCCGGGGAGCCCAGAGGACACTCCCTGCAGCTGGCCCGTGGCCCTGCCACACCGGCCCAGAGGGAGCCACCGCTTCAGGCCCTGCCTGACCCAGGGCCAGGGGCCCCTGGGGGGGGCCATGGGCAGGGCCGGGGGTCAAGGCCATGGGAGGGCCCCGCGGAAGCGGCTGCATCCCCACGGCCGCAGGACAGACGCAGACACCGCCGCATGCGCGGGTGGCCGTGGACAGCACCAAGGCGCCGGCCACACCCGCCCCCGCACCCCCACTCCGCTGGCGTGCAGCCCCAGAACTGGGCTCCGCGTGGGGAGACCCCTGTGCAGGCGCGTGGGGGGCTCCGCGGTGCAGGCAGCGGGCAGCGCCGGGCCTACCTGCAGAGAAGATCTGGGCCGCCACGGCCAGGAAGGCGTCGGTCACCACGGTCTCCGACTGCAGGGACAGGCTCAGCTGGCGCGCCACGTTGCGGTACACGCCAGGCCGGATCCGCTCGAGCTCGTCCCCTGCAGGCCACGCGGGGTCAGCGCCGGCCGCGGCCGCCCCTGCACACCCCCGCAACCTGGGTGGCCGCCCCGGCGTCGGCCCCTGGGGACAGCAGCCTGCAGAGGCGCCCTGGGCACTCCTGGACCCGCCTCCGAGGCCTCACCCCAAGCCGGCTGGGCCGGTGGGGCGGGAACCCGGGCGCGGGCAGTGCCTGCGGGTGACTCACGGGGCAGGCGGCCAGGGCCCTGGGAGGGGCTGAGGGGCCACCCAGGCGGGCAGCACCAGCACCGCCCGCTGCCCGCCGAGCGCGTCTGGACAGGCGGCCCCAGCGGACGCACTCCCAGGACCGGGTGTGGGAACCGCTCGGCCTGGCCGCGTCCCCAGCACGACCGCTCCCGCGGCCAGAGCCAGCAGAGAAACTGGCCGCGCGGCTGTCCGGCCAACGGGCCGCGTGCTGCACCCCGGGCCAGCGGCAGCCGCCCAGCGAATCGCGGTCTGGGCAGAGCCGGCCGACCGGGGAGGGCAGCGCGTCCCCACCGGACCGGGGCTGCGGAGGCCGCCCTGACCGGCCCCCGGGGCGCAGCAGGGCCTGTTCCTGTGTGGCGCTGGCATCTCGGCTGGGGGCCGGGCCGGGGGCAGCACCAGGCGTGGGGGCCTGGCCCTTGAGCAGGGCTGAGCCAGGCTGGACACAGCGCAGGCGTTCGCGGAGAGGCCTTGGAGGCCAGCCCCAGCCAGGGGAGGCTGCAGGGTGGTCCGGGCAGACGTGCGGAGCCCAAGGCAGGGCTTGGCGGACAAGTCCAGACGGGCCAGCAGCGCGGGCCTGAGCGGGGGCGCAGGGGTGCCGACCGGGCGCCAGGCCCAGGCGCACTTGACCCACGCGCTGCCCGCCCAGAGGCTCAGATGGAGGCTCCCCAAGTGGCCAGCCCCCTGCGCTCTGCCTGGAGGGCCCCCGGCCACCTTTGCTGCCCTCCCCCGGCCCCCTCGGCACGCAGGATGTCCGTGGTGGGTGCTGGGGCGTGTGCCTCCGAAGTGCCTGCCCCGGGGACCCACCCCAGCGTCGGGGCGCCGGAGCCCCCCACCGAGGCGGTCTCCCGCAGGAGCTCTGGGAGGCACCGGCTGCTGTGAGGCCTGTTTTCCAAAACAACTGTCAGAGCACGTGGTGCCGGCCGGGCAAGGGTCACTGGGAAGTTCAGGCCCGTTATTCTTCCCGAGCAGACAAGTGGGGGCCAAAGTGGGTGCGCGGAGGGCTAGGGGAGTGAGTGGGGGAGGACGGTCCTGCCTGGCGCGCCTCCTCTGGCATCCCCTGGCGGGCGCCCTGTCCAGCAGGGAGGAAGACCCAGGGCCAGCAGAGGGAGGCGCTGGTCCGGTCCCGCACTCTGGGGCGGAGGGACCCCCCTGGGGCCCCGCACGCCCGGGGCCACTCACCCAGGCGCAGCAGCACGGCGCACACCTCGGCCAGGCGGCCTCCGGGGGCGGGCGCAGCACGCTCGGGCACGCTCCAGGCAAGGCCCGCGCGCAGTAGCCGCGCGTGCACGAACTCCCGGCCCAGAGCCTTGGCCTGGGCCACCAGCTCCTTGTCGGTGGGCGAGCGGTCAAAGGCGTCCATGATCTCCGCGGCGAAGACGGAGGAACGCCGCAGCACTTCCATGGCGGGGACGCGGGCTGGGGGAGCCGCACCTGCGGGCAGACGGAGCTCACCCGGGCCCGCCGCCCTCTCGGCCTGGCTGGCGGAGGGGAGGCTGGCCCCGCGAGGTGGGCGGGCAGTGGGGCGCGGGGAAGGGGCGCGGCGTGCGCCCCAACAGCGTCTGCGCGCCAGGCCCGGGCGCCCCGGGAGGCGGGCCGGGCGCGGCCCTCGGGAAGGGCTGTATCCAGCTGCGGGCAGCCATTCGTTTTTGTGCCCCGATGCTTTAAAATGCAGTGTGACACTCTTACGTTCTGCACTAAATCGCGAAGATCCCGGGGTGCCAAGGGTGGGAAGGGCCGCGAGGAAACGGCAATTTGTGCTGGGGCCAGAGACACGCGTGCGGGGGAGCGGCCCCGCCCGGCCCCCCGCGCGCCGGCGCCGCCCACCTCCGCGCCTCGCGGGCCTCGGTGTTTGTCCCGGGCCTCGCCGTTCCCATGGCGCGGCCTCCAGGGCACCGGACGCCGCGCCCGCCTGGCTCACCTCTCCCGCCGCATGTCGCGGGCGCGAGGGCCGGGGAGGAGTTCTGGCTTCAGGATCGACTCGCCGCCGTCTCCGCCCGTCTCGATCCTTCCATTCAAACCCGCGAGGACGCGCGCCCCGCCCAGCGCCCGCCCTGTCCACGCCCGCGCGGGACAAGAGCGCCGAGGGCTCGGGGTCTTCCGCGCTCTAGGGGGCTCCGCTGGCGTCGTCGGGGGCGAGGGGAGTGCAGCGCTCACAGCGCGACTCTCCGCCGGCGAGAGGCGAGGTTTGGGCTTCGCCTTCTATGGAAAGGCAACCCTGGGGGCGGAGCCGCAGCAGGGAGCTTCCCGCCGCCTCCTGGCTTAAGGAGGACCGAGAGAGTTCCCAGTTGCGCTCTGGAGGGCGGCGGGCAGGAGCTGTCCCCGCAGGCCTAAATAAAGATCGCGGGTCTCCCCGGTGGCGCAGCGGTTAAGCGCTGCGCTGTGGAGCTGTCGGCAGCGGCGACGCGAGTTCGACGCCCGGTCTGGGAGAGTCCAGTATGGCGTGGCAGACCTCTCCTGCCTCACCCGCTGCTCCCCTCAGCGGTGTGCTGCTGATCTGCCTGTTCAGCTACCCGCTCTGTCTGTGGTGAACCCTCTCGCCACCTCACGCCTCTGGCCTGTACCCCAGCTTGTATGCATCAATAAAAAATAAATCTTTAAAAAATAAAGATCGCGACCAGCCGTCTGGTTTCACCGCGGCCCGTTTTCTTACTGACTTGGAGAGGCTCTTCCCGCCGCGTGGCGCCCCTGGTCTGACACACAGTTTTGCTCGGTAGATGGATCCTTGGATTAGCGCTGTTCCGGGACTGGGAGGTAGTCGCTGCCAGTCCGCTTTTCCAGCCCTTGCTCTAGGCTGGAGCTTTTCCGTGAGGGCCTCTCCGGGTCTCTTTAGCACTTCCACGTCATGTCCATGTGCAGATCTGTGATCGTCCACGTGGTCATTCTTGTTCCTGGTGGATGGTAGGGTCAGTTCAGGTTTCTATGTGGCTCCCCAGCTGACCCAGCTTCAGTTTTGAAAAGACTCATTTCTCCCCTCGAGTTGGAGAAGAGTCCCCACTATTCAAGATACGAGAGGATCCATTTGGATTCTGCTCTACACCCTTGTTCCATTTCTCTGCCTTTGAACCAACATCACACAGTTCAAAACACAGAAGCAGCCAATCTGCTCAAATCCAGAAATGTGCAGGCTGCACCCGACAGCCATGGAACGCCGTGCATAGAACGTGTTCATCAAAATGGATCGTATCCTGGATCACAAAGCAGAGCAGACCTAGGAAGATTTAAATCCTACAAGTGTGTTCTCTAAATTAAAAAAATCCCAAACATTGGGCCTCCCTGGTGGCGCAGCGGTTAAGTACTGGGCTGTGGAGCTGTCGGCAGCAGCGATGCGAGTTCAACGCCCGGCCAGGGAGAATCCCACATGGTGCGGCAGACCTCTCCTGCCTCGCCCGCTGCTCCCCTCAGCAGTGTATTTCTGATCTACCTGTTCTGCTCCCCACTCTGTCTCTGGTGAAACCTCTCACCACTCCACACCTCTGGCTTGTACCCCAGCTGTATGTATAAATAAATAAATCTTTAAAAAAAAAATCCCAAACAGAAAACTAGAACCTCCAGGTGCTGAGAAATTAAACACAACCGTTATAATCAATGGGTTGAATAATATTTCACAAGGGATGTTGAACAATATTTTAAGTGAACAACAGTGAAATATGACATCAACTGTGGGATGCAGGTAAAGCAGTGCTTTGAGAAAATTGATAGCTTCAGAAGCTAAAAAAGTCATGCTCTGTGGCTCAACTTGAGAAGCTAGAAAAATAACAACCAATTAGATTCATGGGTGAAATCGATAAAAACGAAGCAAAAACTGAGAAAATCAATAAAACTGAAAGTTGGGTCTTTAAAGAGATGAATGGATTTGATAACCCCCTGGAAATATTGAGTGAGAAAAAAAGAAAACAAATTCCAACATCAGGACTGAAAAAGGGTGCATCAGCACAGACATGGAGATCAGGACAGGAAAAATAAGGGGCCAATGTAAAGAACTTTATGACGGTGAATTCAAAATGTAAAGCAATTTACCAAAGCTGGGCTGGAGCTGAATAGCTCCTATACCAATTAAGTCAATGTAACCCAATTTTAATTCTTCCTACAAGGAAAATTGTAGGCTTCCCTGGTTTCACTGAGCTCTTCCAAACAGTGCAAGAACACCCCAAACCACACAGATCTGGCCGCGACATCGGCCTGAGGGAGCGTCTCCCAGCTCACGCGGCCAGCAGAGCCCCATGCCTCCCCCCAGGGGCCGCTGTGTCCACCAGGCTGGCACCCCCCACCCCCGTGGAGGATGGCGGCGCCCCTCCCGGCTGCCCAGGCCGCAGAGCCCGGGTGCCCGGGGGCCGCTCAGAGAGCCAGGCTCTCCGCTGGGCGTCCCCACCCCAGGGCCAGCGAGTCTGCCCCGCGCTCCCTGCGCTTTTGCCTTTGTTGGTTTCTGAAGAGCACTCCGGTGTGGACTCCCTGCGTTTTACAGGAGCTCAGAATGGGGAGGGACTCGCCGGGGGCTTCCGGGGGACTGGACAGAGCCAGACTATCGCTGTGGCGGTGAGCCCTGGTGCACCCCGGCAGGGGGCGAGCCTGGTGCCTCTCTCCTGCTCCCCCCACCCTGTGGCCCCAGCGGCCCAGCAGCCTGGACCCCGCCTCGGGCGCCGAAGCAGGGGTGGCGGGGTGGGAAGTCCTCAGGCCTGCGGGAGTGGGAGTTCCGGGGCGTCACTGAGACGCCTTCGGTTCACGGCTTCGGCGGGCCTGCCCTGACACAGTGCCCCCGCCCCACACTCCAGCTCGGATCAGCCGCACCCCCACGGGGCCTGGCAGCAGGGAGCACTGCGGGCGCCCCAGCGCCTGCGGAGGGCCTCCGACCCCAGCCCTGTGAGGACCTTAAGAAGCCCTGTGGGGCTGTGGCCGGCTTCTTCCTGTCTGGGAGGCCCGGCCCCAGTCCCCCTGCTGGACATTCCTCCGGTCACCCTTGGCCCTGATTTTCTGCCTCCAGAATCCCTGGTCTCCTCTCTAGCCTCCCTGCCGGTGGGAGCCGGGGCGCCGCCTGCCAGGAGCCTTCTCGGCGGTGCCGGCCACGCTGGCCGAAACCTGGTTGCGCTGACCCGAGTGACCGTCCAGGGAGGCCAGGGAGAGCAGCGGCTCCAGAGGCTCCCCTGCCCCCACCTCGGTCCGTCCCTGCGGGTGGCCTGGGCCCCGTCTACACCCGCAGGCACTGGGGTCGGGGACAGGAGCTCCCAGCTGCACTGGGGCGCCCCTGAGCCTCGGGAGGGCAACCAGAAGAGCCCAGGACTTCTATAAAGGCCTACGTGGGGCAGCTGTGTGGGCCACAATTTGGGGCACAGGGGGCTCCCCAACGAGTGACGCCATGTACGGAAGGTTCAGAGATGGACGGGAGACCCCAGCCTAGACCCCACAGGCAGACGCACCAGCGGGAGGGCGCCCTCCCCAACGAACACCGAGGCCCCAACACCTGTCTCGGGGTCCAGCCACCTCCAAGGCCGAGCCTGCCTGGAGGCCGCCGAGCGAGCGGGGAGGCTGGGGGCGCGGACGGGCGGGCGCTGGGGCGGGGAAAGAGGCGGGCCCTGGGGTGGGGCGGGGCGCCGACGGGCGGGCGCAGGGGGCGTGCGCTGGGGGCGCGGACGGGCGGGCGCTGGGGCGGGAGGGGGAGGGCGGGGAGTGGTGGGGTGGGCGCTGCGGGCGCGGACGGACGGGCGCTGGGGTGCGGCGGGGAGGCGGGCACCGAGCTCTGCCCGAGCCTGGCATCTGGGTCGGCTGAGCCCGCCTGTCCCGGGGGCGGGGCGGGGCCTGAGCCGGGCGGGGCTTATGGGAATGGCCGAGTGACGCGCGCGGCCCAGTGGGGACTGGGGCGCGGCCGGGTGGGCGGGGCTGAGGGCGGGACGGGCCGCCCCCGGCCCTGAGGCTGACCAGCCCCTCTAGCAGGGTGGACTCAGCGGGCAGGCAGAATGGTCGCTGGCGGGGCCCTATCCCTTTCAGTGGGGCCCCTGAACCACGTGCTTTTAGGGGTACAGGGTTATTCTCAACTCCTCCTTTGTCCTCTTTGCCCCTTTTCTCTGTGTTTGGGGTGTCCCTGGTCCCGAAACAGTTTCTGTAGCAGGGATGCCTCAGATGGTGACAGAAAACCAGCACTCAAACTGCTTTGCTGGACAGGAGAGGAACTCGCGATCTCGACCCACCCCATGGGGAGGAGAGAAAGAGGAGAATCCGGTCCCTCTGGGAGAGGTTCAGAGGGGGCCACTTTTCCCGAAGCTGGAGCAGAGAGGGAGACGCGATCCTGACCGGAAGTTTATGGCGCTCCTGAGCCCTGGGGATGCTTAGAGAGTCCCAGAGGGGGCCAGTGCGGGGGCCACCTGCAGCGCCCAGCTCCAGGACTAGCGCTGCTCCAGGCCAGAACGGGCAGGGCCAGGGCAGCACGTGGGCCCGCGGCCTGCAGCCCCGGCTCCTGCATGGGTCTGCCTCGACCACCGGGGATGGGGCTCACGGCACAGGCCGGCCCGCCTGAGCCAGGATCGGTGGAGCCAGGCTGCCGCGGGCCCGGTGACCGCGGTGTCCCTCGGGAGAGCTCGTGGGGCAGAGGCAGGCGGGCCCTGGGCTAGGTACTGCTCCCGAGAGCTGCGCCGGGGCTGGTACGGCGACCCCACCTCACGGAGGCGCCCCTGGGGGTGCCCAGCGCTGCCGGGCCTGGTCCCCGGCTGACTCAGCAGAAGCGCCGTCTGCTCCGGAGAGCACGGTGCGCGTGCGCAGCAGCCTGCGGCCCGCTGGGCAGGGGAGGGGGCGGACCACGAGGCAGGGCGAGGGCGCTGGCCGCCTCCTGAGCGTCAGCCCCACAGAGGGGCCCGGAGGGGGAACGCCAGTGTCCAGGGTCAGCGGTGCCAACCCGCCCCTCCCGCCAGAGGTGCCCGGGCCGGCATGCAGCGTGCAGGCAGCCCCCGAGAGCCGAGCCGGACGGCGTCCTGCCCCAGAGCCCGGAGCCCGTCCTCCCTGCCCTGGGGGCCCGGGCGCTGTGGCCCGTCCAGGCAGGGAACCCGCCCGCCCTCTGCGCCACTCCTCTTCCTCGGCTGGTCCAGCCTTCCTCGGCTGGACGTTTTGCATTTGAATCCTTGTCTTTACAAACATGGCCGATTCCTCCGCAGCTGCCCCTCCCTCTGCGCCTCTGTCTTTGGTGGGGCTGCGGCTCTGGTCCGTTCCAACCACAGCTCTGGCCGCGGGCACGGGCCACTGTCCAGGCTGAGCGCCCGTTCTGGTGTGGCTCTTGAAACCACTTTTGTGTGTGTTAGGAAGATTGTGATTTTCCTTGCACAGCTTGGCTGCCGGCTGGTCCAGCACTTCTGCCAATGAGGTGGGTGCTTTTCCGGGGCCGGGCCCTCAGGACGAACCTGGACCCGAGCCGGGCCCTGGACCACAGCCGGCCTCCAGGTACCTGGTGGGGTGTGGGCTCCCGAGGCCGGTCCCACTTTCATGGGGTTTTGTGTCCACCTTAGCCAGGCCGGCAGGCTGTGCCTTCGCGGGCCAGCCCTGCGGGGTCCAGGGCGCAGTGGCCAACAGCCTGCTCCAGCTCCTCTGGCTCCGCCTCCGAGCCCCCTCGTAGCTCCGCCCCTCAGGGGAGGCGGCCCCAGCAGCCGCTCCCTGTGGACACAGGAGTCGGATCCCCCACTCCCAGCGGCTTTCCCGACGCGCCCCCGAGGGCTGGCCTGTGGCAGGACGGAAGCGACGCCCGGTCCAGGCCTCTGCGGGGACCCTCGCATGGCCTGCGCCGGCCACTCAGCCTCCGGCCTGTGCGCTGGGCTCAGAAGCTCCCGAATGAAACGCCCAGCCCTGGGTCACAGCCTGGCTCGCCCTGCCCAGCTCTGCAGGACCAGCCAGCAGGACAGAAGCTTCCGGAGGGCTGTCATCACGAGAGTCAGCTCAGGGCCTCCCTGGTGGCGCAGCGGGTGAAGCGCAGCGCTGTGGAGCTGTCAGCAGTTCGATGTCCAGTGGGGGAGATTCCCACAGGGCGCGGCAGACCTCGCCTACCTCGCCCGCTGCTCCCCTCAGCAGTGTGTTTCCATTGATCTGCCTGTGCTGCTCCCCACTCTGTCTCTGGTGAGCCCTCTCGCCGCCCCCGCCCACCCCCCAACCCCGTCTGGCCAGCAGCCCAGCTCATATGCATAAATAAATAAATCTCTAAAAAAAGTCAGCTCAAAAGCCCAAGGGAGGAGGGCGTGTCTCTCCCCTCCACCACCACCTTCCCGGTGGGGAGCCCCCAGCCGTGGCCCCCAGAATCGCGGCCCCCACGGTGGCCAGGCTAGGGGCTGCCTCCCCTCGCCTGCTGCCTGCCGCACGTCAGGCTGCTCCTGAGGCCTCTGTAAGTCTTCCTCCCCTGACTGGACAGCAGCGGCCAGGCTGAGGACCCCAACATGTGACTTCGCTTAGCTCCGCGTGGCTGCAGAACCTCCATCTCTGGGCGCCCGACCCCCGGGACTGCCCTCTGGGCGGTTCCACTCTGAAGTCGCTGGTGAGCGAGGCTACCTGTGCCCAGGAGTCCGGCCCTGTGCGCCAGCACCGCACCGCCTGGCCCGGCCGGCGGCCGCCCCGCCCCCGCGCGCCGGCTCTCAGCACACAACGCGGCTGGGCTCCTGAGGGTCAGCCGCGTCCTCAGCGCACAGAGGATTGGGGCGATGAGTCAGGTCAAGACCGGAGCCCCCTCTAGCCCAAGGACACGGCCCCTTCGGTTCCAGGGACGCGCCCACCCCACCGAGCGCGCAGGTGGCCAAGCGTCCACGTCTGTCCTTGGGCGTGCGGGGTGCCCGCTGCGCGCTGCCGCGCCTTCCCTCCGGCCCTCTCACCTCCCTTCAGTGTCCCCTGTGCCCGTGCGTTCTGGTCCCTCCTGGAGGACGGCGGCACGCGGGGCCCCCTCCAGGTCTCGGCTGCTGTCCGCGGGCCCTGTGTCCGGCTGGGCTCCTGGTCCTCAGTCTGCCAGCTGCGCCGTGTGCCAGCGCACGCGCCTCAGTGCGCAGTTCTCCGGCCTTCCCCGCGCCTCCCGCGCACCGCCTTACACACCTGCGCCTGGGGGAGCCGGCTTGTCCCCCACCCCACCCCCGCCCCCGCCGTGGCCGCCTCCTGTGCTAGAGCTCCAGGCTGCGACCGCGAGGCGGGGACCACTGCCCTGGGAGCCCAGGAGGCCTCAGCCGCCGCGAGGGTCCCTGGAGCGGAGAGGAAGGGGGTGGGCTCGGAGAGCGGGGGGCTGTGCCGCTCGCAAGAAGCACGGCCAGAGACGCCGCAGAGGGAGGCGGCGGAGCCACGGTGCCCGGCTGCGGGGTGCGGGGAAATGCGAGCACCCGGGCTCCCCGCAGCCTCCGGGGAAACAGCGCAGAGCGCGCCCTGATGCCGACCGGCAGGAGCTGAGCCGCTGGGCCCGTGCCGACCCTAAGCCGCGGGAGCACCTATGGCCCCGCCTGCCCCAGCAGGGGACGGGGAGAGGGCGGGGCGACGGCTCCGGAGGGGCTGGTGGGCGGAGTCGCTCGGGGCCCCGCCCCGGAGGCCCCGCCCCGGAGGCCCCGCCCCGGCCCTCACCCGCTTCCCGGGTCTTAGACCCAGACAGGCTTTCCCTTGGGTCCGACCCGTTAACCTTTGGCCCGAGGCGCGGCTTTCTCCTCCGCTGTCGAGGCTGGGGCGCAGCCGGGCGGGCCCTAGTGGGCGGTCTGAGTCGGGGTCCCCGTGAGGTGGCCGCCCGCGGAGTCCCGGCACGGGGCGGGGTGCTCGGCCACTCCGCCGGGGCTGCGCTGAGCCGGCGCGGGCTGCCCGTCCGCCGACGCCCGTGTGCCTCCTGCCCCGTCCGCTTCCAAGGGCGCCTTCGCCCCGCGTTTCCCGCCCCGAGAGCTGAGGCTGGCTCGCGCGCTGAGATCCCAAAGTCCCGGCCTGCACCCGAGACATGTTTTTCTGACTAACAGTAAAACCAAGTCACTAAAGCATACTTGGAAACTTGGGGGCCACGGACTGGGGGGCTAAGGGCAGGGGCGGTTGGGGGGGCGCTCAGGACTTGTGGGAGCCCCAGGCTACTGCGGTCGGGCAGCTCCCCTGAATTCTGCCCGCCCCTGTCCTGGGACACTAACCCTGGCCCTCGGGCCTGCCCCTCGGCCACCTGCCCCGCAGGCCCTGTGCCGGTCAGGCCCTCCCGAGGGGCTTTGCGGCGCCTCTGGGCCTGGGGCACTGCGGGTTCCAGGTGGAAGGGGCAGAACGGTCCGGAGGAAGGACACGGTGGCCACCCAGAAGGAAGCCGCGCTCCCCAGCTGGTGCGGAGTGGGCAGGTCGAGGGGTGCAGCCTGGGCCCTCGGGACAAGCGGTGGGGACCTTCCAGGACCGGAGTGGCGGGACAGGGCGGCCGCAAACCCACCCCGGCCCCTTACTCCTTTCCCGTGCCTCCAGCGGTATGACATGCGGGGGCGGCAGGCCGGCCCCTCCCCTGGGGGGCGGCAGTGGCAGGGCGCGCTGACCCTCTCATACTGCAGGGTCCACAGGGCACAGCTCCGACTGGATGGAGCTCCTTCTGATCACGGAATCTTTGTTCGTTCTAAGTTTTCATCTAAAGAAAGCAAAGCCGGGCCTCCCTGGGGCGCAGGGGTCAGTCTCAGCCTGTGGAGCTGTCCCAGCCACCACGGCGCGAGTCCGATCCCGGCAGGGAGCTTCCCGCAGGGCGCAGTGACCCCCCTGTCTCCCGCTGCCCCGTCAGCAGTGTGTCTCGGTGGCTCCACCTGTTCTGCTCCCCGCTCTGTCTCTGAGGAGTCCTCTCACCCCCACATCTCTGGCCTGCACCCCAACTTATGTGCATAAATAAATCAATCAAAAGAAAAAGGAAAAAAATTAAAAAACACAGTAAACTTGCCTTTTCGGGGTGCGTGTGTGAACTCCGTGGGCAGGCTGCACCCCGGGCGGGCCCTGGTCTGCTCTCAGCTGCCCGTCTGTCCTCCCAACAGTGCCCACCTGAGAGATGGCTTCCCAGGTGGCCCTCAGGCCACTGCGGCCACAGCTGGGCTCCAGCTGTCGGGGGGAGGGGCCCTTGCGGGCAGGGGTGGACAGCAGGGCCTGCTGCCGCGGCACAAGCTTCGCTGCTCTAGGGCTGTCCAAGGCTGGGCGCTGGGGCGCTGGCCGGCTGCACCCTGATCACATGTGCCCGGAGACCATGGGCACCTCCTGGCCGGGGGCTGTGGGGGAGCCGGCCCTGGTCCCGACCGCGTGTGCCTGGAGCTGTTGGGGTGGTGGCCACCAGGCGCTGGGCAGGGGGGTCCAGGCAGCCTCTCCCTGGGGCTTCTTTTGGTCCCGCGCTGGCCCCGCGGCCTCTGCGTCTCACTGGCTCGAGACTGGCCACTTGTCCTCCCGGTCTAAGCTGTCTCCTTGAGAGTCTTTTCGGACGCAAACTTGAAAATCCTGGTGAACCTCACTCTACCATTGTTTCATTTGTGGTAAAGCACATGGTCAAAATTGCTACTGAGACCGTTATAAAGGGGCGACTCACTCGGTGGCGGCACCGCCTTCACCATCTTGGGGACCGCAGCCCTGCAGTCCGGGGGCCTCGGCCAGCCCCCCACTGCCAGGCCGCCGCTGGGGGGGCTCGCAATCCCCAGCGCATGGCCGGCCCCTCTGCGTGCAGCCCTGAGGCTCGCGCGTGGAAGCCGGTGTCCAACTTCACTCTTCTCATTTTATTTGTGTGGGGGACAATTCCCACATTCCCACAGCGGGCCCTCCGAGCCTGGGCGCCGCTCAGGCCCGCCACCCCGAGGGCCACCTCCCAGGACCCGCTCGTTCCCCAGGCCTGAAGTCCCCCTGTCCACCCCTTCTCAGGCTGAGGACAGTCCCCGCAGTGGACGCGCTCATGGAACACGGACTCGACCCGACACCTGGGCAGGGGGCTTGCCTGTGGGGCTCCAGGGGCGGCAGGTGGGTGCGTGCCTCCTGGGACGGGTTGGGGGGAAGGGAGAGCTAGGGGAAGGGGCAGGAAATGCAGGGGGCAGGGAGGGGGCGAGGAGAGGGAGGAGCAAGAGGTGGGTGGGAGGGGATAGGGGAGAAGAG
>PVIJ01015888.1:0-34747 GCA_004024925.1 Scalopus aquaticus
AAAATGGAATAGAAAAGAACACAAGGGACCATGGAGATGGATCACGGGTGAATTGGTGGTGGGCTACCCAAGGGGAATGCAAAATGTAAAAGACATAAATAACAATAAAAATATATATTATAAAAAAAGAGAATTTATGTATTTCTTAATGTGTATAGATAGTACTTCCAATTTTATTGGGTTTCAATGTATTTTTTAATGTGTCACTGATAAAATTTTGAGTACTAGGCTCACCCTTCATTTTTCAGGTAAGTTTTTATCATGCTTTTTTGCCTACTATGGTCATTTTTAGGAACATGTATGACTTGTATAGCAGAACTGATTATATAAATCATTTAGACTAAGTCAAGATCCAGCTTATCTTTCCTTCTGACATTCTTCCTTTCAGCTTTCACTGACATACAGGTTACTTATTTTTGTCTAAATCCTGGTCTAGACATTTGTTCACACTCCCTTCTTCCTGTCTGCTCTCAGCCTCACTGAATCCAGGGCAGATATGCAGGTCTTAAATTCACTTTGTCCCAAAACCACTAACCATATCCTCCCACTCTCCATCCTCCTTCCACTCTTCTCCATTTCCATCGTTTTCATCTTAGGCAAAGAAGCACTATTTTTTGTCAGTGCTACTGCGATATCCTGGTATCTTTTCAAATTCATTCTCCATCCAGCAGATGGAATAAATATGAAAACATAAATCTCACGTTTGTCTTTTGTTGCACTTGCAATAAAATATAAGCACCTCATTAAAGCTGTGGGTGATTTGGCTCCTGCCTACCTTCTCTCATGCTGTTCTTTCCGTGTGCTCACTTTTCAGACTACTCTGACTAATGGGATTTCAAAAATGCTGAGTTCTTTTCCATCTCTCTTGGAATGCTCCTCTTGACATCTTTGCTGGTTCATTTCGGTATAGTTCTCTGCCTAAACATCATGTTCTAAAGAGATGCCTTTCCTGAGTGACTGGGCTAAACTAATCTCACTTCCCTGAGTTTTCTTTAGGACTAGTCTACTCAGTAAATCCTATTTTCCTTTCTTGTTTATGTGTTGTCTAGGTTTGCCCCCTAGAATAAAAGCTTTATTATTCAGGCACAATATCTCTTTTAGTCAATGCCTAGTACCTAATGCTATTCTTAGCTGAACTTCAAATTAATGTTGATTGGAAAAAATGGACAAATTAGTGAGTGAACCAAGAAATATTTTCTAACATAACATAGAAATATCTTAAATTGAGATCCCAGAAGCCATATACATAATATATGTAATTCATATGCACACACACACACACACACACACACACACACACACACACAGACATACAAATATCCTAAGTTTTTCTTTGAGGTGATTCTAATAGGTTTGCCTTAAAACTGTACTGCATGTAGAGGCATTCTTCCAAAATGCAATTTTTTTTTTATGTTGGAAGTTGAACGACATATAGCTTAGTTTGTCCGTAAGCTTAGACAGTAGGTTAGAGAAATTTCACATCAAATTGCTAATACACATTGGATCCCAAAGATCAGAGGGAAGATTCATTCCTTAACATCTCGATTACTTCTTTCTTTCCATGTCCATAGTATTATATTTCCAAAATTACAAAAGTTAAAGATTAAAAGTTGAAATTAAACTGGATCTGAAATGCCAAAGTATTTGCCAAAACCTCTAGGAAGTTGATGGAATATTCCTGCCTGAAGGCTGGAAGCAAATTATTCACATCCACATCAGCAGAATTATTAATAAACACCAAGGTGATTCCTGACTTCTAGGAGCTGTGCTTGAGTGTTTGTCTGAAGTGGGATTTGGGCTAAGAAATCTAAAGACAGTATGTAACATGTGACGTCTCCTAGCTTTGTTCTTACTCTACAACACTAATATTTGAAATACATATTTACAATAACACACCCTTTTCAACAAAGAAACAAATATATTCTCTAGCTAATAGATTCTTATTTTGATAATAAGAGTGGATACTGTAACAATCTAAACTTATAGTCAGGACACTAAGTAAAACATATCTTTAGCCAAATATTTCAAATCATGGAGGACTGTGGAATCTGAAAGAGCGAGGGTCTAGAAACCAGAGATCTGTCTCTGAACTGCTAGACTGCTCCTAGCTATGCAAAATACATCAGAAGGCGAAGGACAGACTCTGATGGTGTCTCTATATGTGGAATATAGAGAAACCAGAGGGTCAGATAAAGCCAAACCAATAACAAATCCTGGAGATCTGATAGTAGAATTGAGGTTACCAGAGGGGGAATGGGAAAGCAGAGTGTGGAGGGGCACAGTGGACCGTGGTGGAGGATTATGGGTGCTTTGGTGGTGGATATGGTGTGGGAATAACATCTGAAGGGGGTGAGCCTATACCTCTAAATCATATACAGTCTTTTAAACCAATGTTACCTCGAAAAAATAGCTTATGGAGTTAAATATAGTCTAGTATAATTAGAAGATTCTTCAGGCTATGTATTTACTTGGAATTTTGTTGTTTTTGTTTGTTTTGCAAACCAAAAAGCTCTTAAGCCAAAAGGTTTACACAGAAGGATGAAAAGTAGCTTAGAGAATGGATGAGAATATTGGAGAAACACGCTTGGAAATAAGTCAGACTCACTAGGAGCCAGTTTGGCTCAAGAGTTCTGGCTTCAGGAACCTGAGACTCCAGTGACTTATTTGGATTCTATCACTCAGAAAAATGCACAGTACCTTACTTTTTTCCTGTCCCATGCAACTTAGCATGAATTTTTTTTTAATATAATATATATTTTTATTGTTATTTATGTCTTTTACATTTTGCATTCCCCTTGGGTAGCCCACCACCAATTCACCTGTGATCCATCTCCTTGGTCCCTTGTGTTCTTTTCTATTCCATTTTGTGCCCTTTCCCTTCCCTCCCTCCGGCTCCCTCCTCCCCCCACTCCCCCCCACTGATTGTCTAAAAAAAAAAAAAGAAATACATAAATTCTACAACAAAAATGGCGGTTTACTTCAAGAAAAAGACCTGCAATTTGCCTGTGGGAATGGGCTTTGGAAGGGTGCAGCTTGTAAATTACTGGGAAGTAGTAAAATGACTAAAAGTTACAATACCAGATAAGGATGAGAGTGGCTCAAAACATAGCAGGTAAACTGAGGCAGCAAGGAGCGGCTTGTATTTTTACCCATGTATGTGTTTTGTATACTCCTACAGGAAGCACTCGGCTCTGCCGGATGTAGTTTTCAGTATTCCCCTAGTGTTTCCTGCTCAGGAAATTGATCATGAACAAATGGAAGCAGGATATACACTTAAATGGTTCCCTAATATTTCAATCGTGTTTTCAAAACAAATTTTAAGGCAGAATTGATTATGCCATGAATTCATTGGTGCAGATAGTTGCACATGAGAAAGACTTTAGCTCTGTGTCAGCAGTTGTCAGACATATTCAAGGATCAGCTTTACAGCTCAAAGAACTTTCCCCACTAAGATAACACACACTTGTCTTTTTGCTTATTTGTCTGTTTCTGGGGGACATGATTTATTTCTATATTTTTCAGTTTTCCCTATAATGAGCCTGATATGAAGGGGAAAAAAATCCTTGATTTTTTTCAAACTATATTGAGATATAATTGATATATAACATAGTGCAGTAAGAAATTTTATAATCATTACATAATCATTAACCAAGATACTATCGTAGTGGCTAAAATTGTTGCTGTGATAAAATTGGTTCTTTAATATTATTCATTGAGTCAATGAATTAATGAATAAACAGGCTTGAGACGAATTAGTTCTACTTGCAGGCTACTAGACCTTGGACAAGTTAGACTATTAGGAACATTAGTCCATTTATTTTCTTAAATTTGTGAAATAAATATTATATGTGGCCTACAAATAGCTCAAGTGCATTCTATGAAAATAATGAAGGGAGGGATAGAAACTAGCATTTATTGAGATGGTATTACAAGCTCAATGACAGGTAATTTCCCCTGTATTTCATATGCATGAAATATGCATGTGAAAGAGCTTTATAAATATTATTTTCAAGGAACAATTTATTAATTTTTGTATGATGTTCTACTGAATAATTATTTGTCTGAATGGCATGAAAGCATAGTCTTGGAACTTGAGTGATATATTTGGAACGAGTAAGAGAAAACAGTACAAAATTAACTTTGCAACAGATTACATGATGTGAAATAGGCAGACACATGATTCCATTAATGAAGGTGAGAACAAATTATGATGGAATCATGAAATGTCTACCCTGAGTGACTGATGCTACTGAATCTTTATGGCTGACTAAGAGGCAAGCGACGTCCTCTTAGAGCTATTCAAACAACAGAATCCTGGGTTGAATAATCAGAAGTCTGAACCAGTTGGCACTATTCTAAGCAATGAACACGGGTCATTTTGTCCAATGTTGCACAGAAAGTCAAAGATAAAACTAAGGATGTAGTTTAGCCCTCCTTAGCTACAATCTAATTTTATATCATTCAATATATATTACCAAGTTCACATTCTCCTGGGAGATATTGGTTACTTCTGTCCTACACTCCTAGCTCTAGAATTCAGTTTTGCTACAATTCTGTAAACAGTGCACAAAAGTAGGACAAACTGGCAAAACAAGGAATAACTCTTGTTCCAATGAGTGTATTACCTGAAGGCACGAGAACGCAAGTAAAGAAAAATGAAATAGCTATGTAGTATGTTGTAGCAAATAGCATAAATGTAATTATTTTTAGATGGGCACTTGGAACACAATTTCTCAGGAGCAATGATTAGCAAATACTAACTAGAGACGTGTGTTGTGTTTAAAGGATAGTGCTCATATGTGTATTATAAACCCGCTGACATAAGAAATATAATTCTAGCAACATAAAAATCAATGTTCTTTTTATCTCCTTTTATCTAACTCTGGAATATTCATCCTACATCTGGTCCCTATCATTTCTAAGCACTGATAATAATTGCCAGTCCAAGAACATTCAAGTTCTGTGTTCTCTCAGGGTCATGTATCTGCTGAGAGCAGATTCTTCAATGTTAAGAACCTTTAAGATTCAATGCATTATCATAACTAATATGCTTATCAGTGAGAATGATAAGAATTGTTAATATTTGTACCATGCTTTACAGTTTCAAGATTTTCTAACCTCCATTTTTTAAAAATAGGAGCTTCACAAGATTACTGTGAATTAAATACATCTTTTGCCCCCAAATCCCAAAAGATATTGAGATTTTCCTCTGGCTACTGTACTCTGAGTTGCAAAGTTTGAGCTTAATTCTAGGATCCCTCATGGATTCCTTCTCACCTACCTTTCAAGCCACACCACCCACTGCAACTATTCATAAAACTCATCTTGCATAGTCACCTGCTTAGAAGTCATATGAATTTATAAATTCCCCACCCCACAAAACTATTATGTTTCATATGGCTTTCTAGTATAGTTATTTATTTTATATAATTATAATTTATAGCCTATATTGTATTATTTATTTTATTTAATATATGATATGCATTTTCCATGTTTTACACCATTTTCTTAGATATTTTTAATGTCTCCATAATATTAAAGCTAACAAATATTTGGGTATTTCTCTATTATTAAAAATTATGACAAACTATATTTGTTACAGCTTTTCATTTTCATTTTCAATAGCTTCAGAAAGACTTCCATGAATAGTACTCATTTCTTCTTTGTATTATTTTCTTAGGATAAGTGTCTAGAATTTGGATCTTAATAATTTAAAACAGTACATGTAATATTATAGCTTTATACATGTTGCCAAGTATCTTTCCAAAAGTATTGAACTAATTTACATCATGAAAAGTAATATATGAAAATGGCAAGTGGATTATTCATTGTGTGTGCCTTTCTTCCAGAACCCAACAGAAAAAATAAACTTAATTCAAATCTTCAAATATGTATTCAAAAATTAATCATTAATCTATTTCCTAGAAATGCAAAGGTAAAATAAAGGCATGTAACCTACTCCGAAGAGTCCTGGATAATTTTTGCCACTGATAATTCCAGAGACTCAAGAGGCAAGAATTATGTGCAACCAGAACACATATGTGCTTAGTGAACAAATTGTTTTAATAAGATTTGAGTGCTGATGTATCTTCCAGCTTTGTGTGATTCCATCCTGAGTATGTCATTCTTACTCAGTTGTCAACACTCTTATGAATAGCCATAATCATCTATTTATGTTCCAAATCAGACTCCTCTCCCCCCCACCCAGAAAAAAAAAAACCAGATTTACCAGCTGTACTTTATATTTTCCAAGTGAATTCAAGGATTTAGAGTCTGGGCAATATTTTTCAATATTTTAGGTAAGATGAATCCAAACTACCTTATGAATCTTCCCTAGCACCAGAAAAAAAAAATGCATCTTTGAGAACGAAAACTGGAGCAAGTCAGAAAAGTTTTCTGGAATCTTCTATCTGCCACTAAGTAATTGACTTATGGCAAATATTTAATCAGATTGTTTCTCAAGGATAATGTGGGTAAAAATACTTTCCCTATTGACTCCATCATGGAGTATCCCGACTTGACTAAATTCTCAGCTCAGGTAGAAACAGGTTCATCTTCTCAGATTCTTCTAACACTCCATCTTAATCTAAAATATGGAGCCCCAGTTTTTCAGCCAAGAGCCAACTCCGCCATCTCCAAAAAGTCTGTCCCCTATAACCCCAGCCAAAATTGATTTTCCTTTCCACCCTACCCCAGAATTTGATCATGTTAAGCTCAGCATTTTATCATGAACTACCTTAAATTATTCCTAAATTGTTTACCTCCTAATATCTTACCTCCCTGTACTTATGTAATAGCTCTACCCCAACAATCTAAGCAGAAGATAAAATTTAGTTCAATCCCTCAAGACCTGCCACAGGATCAGAAATAGGTATTCAGTGTTGATGAAATGACTTAAAGCAATCGAAGGTATCAAAATTTAAAGGAATGTGATGCTTGAGACGGAGAGGCTAAAATTCCACATGTGGCCTCCTATCTTGGCATTTTGAGACTCTCAAGGTGTGCATATATGAGAAAAGCATAGAGAACCAAGAAGAAAGCACCAAAGGAAAATGAAGAAGCCGTGCAGTAATTCTGGTAGTACTATGAAAACAGAGGTTGGAATTTGGGGTCAGTCAAAGTGAGGGCAAACACTTAGGGCTCTAAATCGAAACAGCTCAAAAGAGAAACAAAATTAAAGGCTACACGTTAGGAGCGTGAGCAGACTAAAGGAAAGACCGCCATGGCAAATCCTTGAATTGGATTAAGGCGATCTTGCACCAGATCTAGACTCTCAGCTACTTTTCTTATCTCAACATTCACAGTCTTGTCTTGCATGGTGTCCAATACCAGACAATTTTTGTTTCATATATTTTTTCAGGGCTTCTAATAATTTCATCATGATTCAAAAAAAAAAGACCTATAATTTTTCTAAGTAGCATCTGACATTCAATAAAAAGAGTACTAGTCATGCCAAAACACAAGAGGCAAACCAAAACATATCAAAATTCAAATAAAAAGGCAACAGAGGCAGAACTACCTGTATTTGAAATATTGTCCAAGCAAAGGTATCTTAAACAGCACTGCAAAGCACTAACCAGAAGAAAACGACTTAGGAATTGAATTACATTAAAATGAAGATCACTGTTCATCAAGATACCATTACTGAGTGAAAATGCAAGACATGGAATGAGAGAAGGCATTCCCAACAGATTTATTCAACTAACATTTATATCCAAACTATGTGAAAATCCCAATCAACTTTGTTTGTTTTTTTTTTTATTGTTATTTATGTCTTTTACATTTTGTATTCCCCTTGGGCAGCCCACCACCAATTCACCCATGATCCACCTCCATGGTCCCCTGTATTCTCCTCTCTTCCATTTTGTGCCCTTATCCTCCCCTCCCCCCACCCCCCCCACCGCTGAGCAAAGAATTTGAATAGGCACTTGACTAAAGAGAATGTAGGATTGTCCAATAAATATAAGAAAATATCTCCACCATCAGTCATTGAGAAAACACAAATAAAACTATAGTACAGTATCATTATACATAGTCATCAGTATCCTCGAATGGATAAATAGATTATGACATAATTATTCACCAAAATATTATACAGCCACTAAAATGAACGATACACTGTTATATGTAACAATCTGAATAGTTCTCACAGACATAACGTTGTAAATGAAGTCAAACAAAAAAAATGTAAATTACTGCATGAATATAAACTTAAAAAAGCAAAACCAATCTACAAATATGTAAATCAGATTAGTGGTAATACATGGGAGGGATGAAATGACATTTGGGAGTCTGGTTTTATCCTATATTCTTATCCAAATGTTTATCGGGTAAATGTATACCTATACAAAATTTAATCAAACTGTACATTTCAGATATGTCCCTACCAAGTGTGCTACATTTTAATAAAAATAACAAAAAAATGACATGAAACCTCAGAAAATATCCTGTTTTAGTATATTATGATCCAGTAGGGCATTCTACAGAGAAAGATTAAAGGAAGGAAAGGAACTTGGTAAATACACATTTATTTTCTCTCTTCAGATAGAATGAAGGGAATATATGTTTCAGTAATAAAGATAAAGTGGTAAGAGTACTTTGAAGAATATTTTAAATAATTTGTGGATATATCTATATTCATTGTTATAACAATACAAATAGTATTTCTATTAGAAAGATAATTCTTTATCCTTCCATGTACCAAGTGTCTAAATTTTCTGAAACTAATACTGATATACTGAGGGTTTGGTGTATGTCAAAATCTAATAAGCATTTTCAAGGCATTACCCCAATTTATAGTCTCAACAGTGCCATAAAGTAGGTACAGGTACTATTACTAGGGCCTTATACATGAGTGACTTAAATTCAAATAGACTTAGTAACTTGAACTTAGTCATATTAACAGGTAGCAAAAGGAGTTGTTTGGGGCTACACTTATCATTGAGTATATTGACAGTACTCAACCTACAGCTGTTGAAAATGAAAAATGCTTTTAGCTCTTTTCATCTGTGATGTGCTGTCAGTGTGCAGACTGAGGGACACCCTGGAATCCCCAAACTTGCATGCTCTAAAGGAATTCTGCCATCGACCTCTTAAAGACAAAACATACCATTAGTGTGAACAATACTAATAGAATGACTGTGGAAAAGGAAGGGAAGAAAGATTTATAGTCTCCCAATGAAACACCTAAAATTACTATCCCCTCTCAGATAAATATCAAGTCAAACAAGGTTGGTCAAAAGTGGGCTACTGAGGCACAAGTTTGTCACAAGTCTAAAGCACTATTTGGCAGGCTTCAGAAGAAAGGAACAAAAGGGGGCAGGTAAGTCTGATATGAAAGGAGCAAAATTAAAGTACAAATCAAATAATGGTTGCCACTATCAGCCTCCCCACATGTCTCTCGCCCGTGTGTCTCTTCCAAATCCCACAAGTCCCTGGTGCAAGTCCAAAGCTGAAAAGCAAGTGCACCTTCTTACACATGTCTCTCTTCTCCATGTGTCTATTGCTGTGTCTCCTCCAAAAATTCTATAGCTTCACCTAGCTACCCAGCTCTGGCCCTCATTAGGTGGGGCAGAAACCTGGAACCTCCCCTTTACATGGAGATTCCTCTGCTACACTGTATTTATAAAAAAAAAAAAAAATGTGCCCCTCAAAGAGAATTCTCAAAACTCTAATACAAGGTTGGACTGGACCTGAAATTGGGCATAATTATTAGGTGGTTATTTATTAATATACTACGTGTTAACATATTGATATTAGTAACTTTTTTGACTTCATAATCTGAAGCAATCATCTCCCATGTAGCAGAGCAGGGAATATGATGGCAAACAACAGAGAAAATTTCCTCCTCTCATGAAGATGACAATCTGGGGGAGAAGATAATGAAGTAAAATAAGGAAGTTAGGAGAAAGGGAGGGAAGGAAGGAGGATGAGAGAGAGAGAAGGGAAAAAGAAAGGCAAGAAAGCTTAGAAGGAGAAAGGTCTTTAGTTGGGTAAAGGAACAGACTACAGGGTTGTTTTAGTGAGTGTGCCTAAGTAAAACTTCTTCAAGGAGGTGACCTTAATGACAAATCAGAGCCAGCAAAGATCTGAAGAAAGTACACTCCATCAAGAGGGAGCAGTAAGTATAAAGAGTACCAAGTACACTGGGTGAGTGAGAAGAACACTGAGACGATCAGAATGCCTTCTACATGCATTGATACCCTTTGATATCCACATTTTTTTAATGTTTTCTCTCAGTTGTGCATAGAATCCTTTGTGCTCATTCTGAGTTGACTGTCCAGTTCAACAGCATTATTAGCAATACTCAGGCTCTGCTATTTTGTGAGCAATTTCACTCTGGTCCTAAACTCACATAGTTTGTTTCACAATGCAAAACCCAGAAATTTGCTAGGATCATCCATCCAGAGACTCAGTTTCGTGAGTAAGTAGGTGTCTTGGGATATATTGTCTCCTAAGCAGTTTGCAAAAGTAGCACCTCTAACTACATGCCATCCATGAGATTGTTTTTCAAAATCCAATGTGGTCCATGGTGTCTTATTAAAATGTGAATAAATCTCTCTTAGCAGGTCCAGGATGGGTCTGAGTGTCTTTATTTCTAGAAATTCCTAATCAGCGGTGCTCTGCTGGGTTCTTGAACCACACTTTGAGAAAAAAGACCTTAGAAGACTTCTAATAAATATAAATTTCTTTGTCCTCCAGTGATATTTAAGTGCCCATAGATTTTTAGTGCCTGCCACAATGCTACTCTGGGCAATGGCACAGATGGTCTGCTTCTTAATCTGGCTCTGCTTGTGATAATTAAGTCAAATAACATATGTGAAAACACTCTCCACATAATAAGTGCACAATTAATGTTATTTTTATCTAGTGGAAAGTTAACGGCCTCAAATAAAAACTGAATTACTGATGACGGTACTATTAAAATCCTGTCTTAATAAAATACATTCTTAAAAACCCTGGACTTCTCATGTCTTTATGTACAAAATGGGATCAGTTAACATATGGTGCCCTTTCTTTGTGTTCAGCATTATGTTAAATAGTGAGAGAACAGAAACAGTTCTGCAAAATACGCTCTGCCCTCAAGGATCTCCAATACAGTTGAAAGAGTGAGAAAAATAATTAAAGAGAGAATATAATTAGCTTCTAATTAGTGTGATAGCACATTAATTACTATAGGGGATCAAAAGCAAGTTAGATCAATGAAGTCTGGTGTTGACTCCGTTCTACATCCCACGATGAGCAGAGCCGATTAGAGCAAGGAGACCCAGGGAAACCAGCAGCTACCTTGATTTCCCTATTTCCAGCCCAACTCACAGGATACAAAGACAGTGAGCTTCTATCTCTTCCTGGTATTTGATTCCTGTTTGCAGCAAGGTCCAGGAAACAGATGTGGCAAGGTAGAAAGATTTAGTGTCAAAAGGCAGTGGGAGAAGCTACATGGCTGCAGTTCTGTAGTTCTCAGCTATGCATGCTAGCACTCTATTCTATTTTTATCCTTCCTGTCCCCACCCAGGTTGCCATTCAGGGCTGATTTTGGAGTACTCTGAGTGTTTAATAGTCCAGCTCTTCCTTTTAGTCCAAGATGAATCTACAGTGAATGGCACTTCAAAATACCTTCTTTGACAATAATGCAAATACTGATTGTTCTAAGTGTGAGCAAACAGTAGTACTGTCAAAATTACACAGAAAGAAAATCTGGTATTTACTTTGCACATATTGGCTGTTTTAAACCAGGCTTTCTAATATTCTTTCAATTTTATGGGGTGGATGTATGTTTACAAAATGTTTTTTACCGCTGGATTTTTAGAAGTCTACTTCTAGAATACAATTTGAGCTTGACAAAATCATATATTTTTATCAACAATGTTGATATGATGGAATGATATCAGTGTGGAATGATCAGGAAAGCCCTCATGAGAGAAATAGACTTTGTACTAAGCCTTGAAAAATAAAAAAGACTTCAGAGGACCAAACTGGGTGGAGGAGATATGATAAAATTCTGGATAAGCAGAAGAGCAAAAGCGTCCAGTTAAGAAAGGACATTAATTAAAGCACATAGTACATGCTGAGATCAAATAAAGAACTGGTTTAATAGAATAAAGTAAATGAGGCCACTTAGGGAAAGATTTTAATTGCAAGGTAATAGTTTGGGCTTGAGTTAAATATATATCCTAAGTGTTTTATTTTAGGGAATGATATGGCATAAATGATATTTATGGAAAATTAAAATTGAATGTATGGAAACTTAAATTCATGGGAATAATTGGGGCATAATATAAATTAAACCCAGAGTAGAGTTTAAAATTAGATAATGGGACAATAAAAAGAAAAAAAATTCCTCTGCATCTTTATCTGTTTCATATAAGTAGTATGCAAAGTTCCATAGAAATGGCAAATGCCATTTGAGATATCCAGCAACTTAATGGATACTTTAAGGATACCATATTTTCCATAAATCTAGAAAAATTAGTTTAATTTATGAGTTTCAAGAAATAACCTTGGATGTGCACATGTTTTAAGGACAGGGATATCACATCTTGGTACTAATAAAAATATAAGACAATCTGTAATTTGGAGAGTTTGATAAATTCTTAGAAGCATTAGCTGCAGAAACTTGAGAGCATAATTATCCTCAGTTCTTTTTGACTGTATCCTTTCATCTCTCATTGCTAGAACACTAAAAATACTTATTTTTGTGTGTGTGCACTGTTTAAATATGTTATGTGTTTTGGTTGAAAATCTTACAAATGTCTTTCCAGTTTAGCATTTACCTGCCAAAAGCATATGACGAATATAATAGGTAGGCTATTGGACTAACACAATTTTGGTCGAGCATCTGGAAAAATCTATCTTGTCCCTTCCTTGCTGTCCTCACTTAGACTTAATTATACTTTTACACGGTGATATCTAAGAACCTTCAAAAGGTCCCTGACTAATTTCTGAACTCTAAATCTTGTCCTTCCTACTTCAAATTATTCACATGATAGCACCAAACCACTTGTAATTCACTACACACACTTCTAAACTTTTTCCCCCTGTACATTCAGTCTTACCCATTTGCCTGTAATTTCCTTCCCTGTGGACTTTCTTTATATCTCCAGCTCTTATTGAACAATTCATCTTTCATAAGATAAAGGATACTCCTATTTTTATCTCGCTATTCTTTATCTGTCTAGATCCTATTGATCAATTTATCTTTTAGGATCCGTCTTACTCCTGACATCCACTGACCTCCTTTTCTACTACATTCCAGATTGCAATTAGATCTTTTTATATATATATATATATATATATATGTGTGTGTGTGTGTGTGTGTGTATATATGTATATATACACACACATATATATACATACACACATTATATACACATACATACATGCATACATATATGTATGTATGCATGTATGTATGTACATATCTCACCATAATGTGTCTATTACAATTACTTCTCTGTGAGTCTCTTCCATTACGAAGTCCTTAAAAGAAAAAACAATCCTTGTATTCCTACCATATAACAGACTGACAAAAAAAGCATTCCATAAAGTTTTGCCAACTCAAGGACTGAATGAGTGTTTGTACTTACTGTTACTAAATTCATTTCCACTGTAAAGGTGAATAATCTCATTTAACTTCAGTCAAAATTTGAAGTTCCAATCTCATAGTAAAATTTCTTTATCTCTCATCATACCTTGATATGTAAAAACTAAAATTTCAGCAGAAGTTCCATCTTCGAGGATTTTGAAAACTACATAGAATCGATTGATTAGAGCCTGAATTTTTCCCCAGAAAATAATTCTCAACAATCTATGAAGAGATATCAATTTCTAAGAATAAATACACAAAGACTAGCAACTCTAGATAGATAGATAAAATAGCAACACACATTTCTGAAGATACCAAAGAGGCTGTGTAATGAAGTGACTGAGTCTATAGATCTGACTGTCTAGATTAGGATTCTCATTCTGATAATGACTAGTTGTATATAACCAAGAACAAGTAAGTTTTCTATGGTCTGTGTTTTCTCCTCTAAATGAGAGTAATAATACCTATTTCCCAGCTTTATTGTTGTGACTCAGTGTATTAGTGCCAATTCGAAGAACACAGAATGTTATCTGACCAAAAGTAATCTCTCAGTCATTATTTTGGGGAGAGATAATGGTGGTGACAACAAGATCGCTATTCTTAAAGTAGTATATATGCATATCGATTACCAGCAATGAATACCTGGAGGTTACGTAATGTCATAATGTAATGTTACATCAATTAAATAAAAGATTCTTTTAAAATGTATATTGAAAACCCAGCAGTTTGTCAAAGAAGAGTATGGATGCAGGGTTAAGAAATAATGAAGTCGGGGCCTCCCTGGTGGCGCAGCGGTTGAGTGCTGCGCTGTGGAGCTGTCGGCAGCGGCGACGCGAGTTGGATGCCCGGCTGGGGAGATTCCCACATGGCGTGGCGGACCTCTCCTGCCTCGCCCGCTGCTCCCCTCAGCAGTGTATTTCTTATCTGCCTGTTCTGCTCCCCACTCTGTCTCTGGTGAGCCCTCTCGCCGCCCCACGCCTCTGGCCTGTGCCCCAGCTTGTATGTATAAATTAAAAAAAAAAAAAAAAGAAATAATGAAGTCGCTTGTGCTCTTTTCTCCCCCTTTTTGAGCCCTATTCCTCCCCCTCCCTTGCTGAATGTTACTGTCTATTTGGTTCCCCAATATTCCTGCTATAAGTGAAACCATTAGATATTTTTCTCTTTCTTTCTGGCTTATTTCGCTGAGCATAATCCCTTCTAGCTCCATCCATGTTGCTGCAAATTGCATGTGTTTATCTTTTCTGAATGCTGAATAAAATAATGTAAAAGATATGAATAACAAAAAAATTAAATTAAATAAGAAAAAAAAGAAATAGTGAAGTAAATTCACTGATGCCCAGTTATTTTAAGTTCATTGAGACTGTTTGGACAGGTTATTGATGCTCAAACTTGTTGACTATTTTGTTAAAGGTAAGTGTGAGACAAGGAAGAAGCAAGCATTTTACCTAATAGGAACATGCCTTGACTATATCCAAGGACTATGAAATGCAGCAAAAATAAATAAATGCAGCCTTCAATGCTATGCATCATTTTCAAAGTTTGAAACTAGAATATTAGCAGTATCAGTAATCAATACATTTTCATACTGAACAAAAAGTTAGAATAGATTATGAATGAGTTATTTGAATCATTTGTGAAGTAGAATGACTAAAAAAGTTGAGTTGATGACAAAGCATAAATAATCAAATTTCTGCAGTACTTAATCTTTCTGACCTTCCTCCATTTCATCTTAGGACTTATTATCTACCTGGCTTTGGTGTGTTAAAATTTACTCATAATCAGTCCAGCATTTTCCAGATAAATCATGTTTATGACTGTCCCCGCCCTCATCTAAAGTATGAACAGATTGAGTCTGAGGCCAATATTGCTGAATTCTTCTACCAAATGTTGACCTCTCTGAGGTCAAGGCCATTGCCTTTTTGCTTTGCATGCTCAACAATTATAAAGATTGAAAAAACTAAAGTATAATCACATAATGAGTATAACCTATGCTGATGAAATTATATACTTCTGTAAACAAATAGTAAATCAATATAATTTGATTAAAAATTTAATTTAAAAATTGTGTATTTGGGGCCTCCCTGCTGGCGCCACGGGTTAAGGGCAGCACTGTGGAGCTGTCGGCAGCTGCAGCTCCAGTTTCATGCCTGGCAGGGAGATTCCCACATGGCGCAGCAGACCTCTCCTGCCTCGCCCGCTGCTCCCCTCAGCAGTGTATTTCAGTAAATCTGCCTGTTCTGCTTCCTGCTCTGTCTCTGGTGAATCCTCTCACCACCACACCTCCGGCCTGCACCCCTAGCTTGTATGCAAAATAAATAAATCTTAAAAAAAAATTTTAAAAAATAATAAAAATTGTGTATTTGTTGTATAATGTGTGTATTTACCAGAGTCAATATATGGTCAGTGTTATCTGTCATTAAGGAAATGCAAATGAAGACAATGTGCTACCATTATGCATGTCTTAGATGGGCTAAAATCTTAAAATACAACAATATTGATTGCTGGCAAGGATGCAGAGAAAAAGAAAGTCTTATGACTAATGGGAATACAATATGTTAGTCACTTTAGAAAACAGATTGGCAATTAATTTTAAGCTCGTAGTCTTACAGAATGATGAGGCAATAACACTTGTAGACTGAAATTTAATATATAAATCTGCATGTAAAAATTTATACTTACTTTATTCACATACAGCAAAAGCAGAAAATAAGTAAACTTTCTACAACAAGTAAACGGATAAACAAAGTATAGTACATCTAGGAAGTATTACTAGTGATACAAAGGATTGAGCTAAAAAAAACTATGCAAACACCTAGATGAATCTTAAGTGCATGGTTCTACATGGAGGAAGACAATCTGAAAAAGCTACATATTTTAAAAGCTCACTTCTATTATATCCTGGAAAAGATGAATTCATAGAGGTAGTAAAAAGATCAATGGTTGCTAGGAATTCTGGGTGGTGGAAGTTAGATGTTAATAGGTTAAGCATGACGAATCATTTAGGACAATGGAACTATTCTTTATGATTTTGTAATTACGAATAGAAGACATACTGGGTAAACAGACAACACAAAGAGTGTTCTTAAATTATGCAAATTTTAAGAATAAATTATTTAAGTGATGGGAGAAACCAAAGATGGTAAGAAGAGACTAATGTAACTGTGTTACAAGTACATTTACTCCAGTCACAAAGGAGATGGGATAAAAGGTTCTGACTTAAGTAACTTGAGAAAGGAGTGGGATCTCTAAGACATAAAAAAATTACACATTTATTACTCTAGCTGATGAAATTTCCCAATAGGTTGACAGTTCTAAAGCCACAGTACACATATACCAGAATTAAACCATTCTGAAGCCACAATACACATATACCAGAATTATACCATTAAATAATGGCAATGGAAACAAGGTAGGACTCTCCCTACTAAACTGAGGGTTACAGAGAGCAAGAAAAGGAGGGGAAAGTTATCTTTGTGGCAATGGGCCAGAATTGGAAATGTTTTTACAAATTGGTGTTTATCTTCATATGGTTGGTTACATATAGATATAGGTATGTGTGTATGGACGTACACATGTATTCCCTTGCTCTGGTGGCTGTGAGGGCATAGAAGTAATGACACCCCTTACCAATGAGCACAGTTAGCATTTAGTTCTTGTTTTCTAATACTATTCTCCATTAAATAGAGCTAAGAGCCCTTGGATAAATAGCTATACTAGAACTAGGGCAAGATATGTAGATGATGCGCCTAGAGCATCTGTAGAGACAGAAAATAAGGAAGTGCTGAAAAAGCACAACAAAAGCATCAAACAAATGATGAGAGTCTGTCAAAGAGAAACAGGAACCACCTGAACAAGCTCTCAATCAACAAAGTTGAAACCATTGGACCAATAAAATATATTGGATTTTAACCCAAATAGAGTACTTGATGTAGGATATATTGTACATTTTATGTGAAATATACATTTTACATATGTATGTGTTTTAGATCGAAATAGATACACATATCTACACACTAATAAAATTAGCAACTGAATAAATAAATGGAGGAAAGTAGACAGATCTTCCAAGCAGAATTCCCAAATATTAGTAGAAACACTGCTCTCAAGGAGTTGGAGCTTAATCTCCCGCTTTTTAGCTGTGGCTGCGCAGGGACTGCCTTCCCAAGAGTACAGTATGGGAAGAGAGAAAAAAGAGTAACTCTACAGTGGAAAAGTTTGACAATAATGACCTCAGTCAAGTGATAAAGTTTGAGATTAGCACTGTCAAGTCTTGTTGATAGAGATTAGCACTGTCAAGTCTTGTTGATAGTGAATACTTTCAAGTGATGTGACTATAATGACACTCCAACTCCGGCATTTCTTCCTTCTAAAATCCTTTATCCCTAACCCAGTCTCTCCATGAGAAAAACCAAAGACAAATTCCAGGATGTTCTTGCCCTATACTCCTCAAAACAGTGAAAGTCATCATCAACAAGGAAAATAGGAAAAATCACAGCAGCGAGTTTACTATGGTACATGATGGCCCAATGCAATGTGGTGTCCTCAGTGGATTCTTGAAACAGAAAAAAAGTGACTACAAATAGTGTTTTTATTTAATAAGAATGTTTTCATGGAAGTTCATTAATTTTGATGTGCCATGTTGTTAGCTGTTAGTAATAAGAGAAACTGAGTGAGAAATATATGAAAACTACTTTACTATCTTTGAATTTCATTGCAAATATAAAATAATTCTAAAATTAAGTTTATTGTCAAAAAAGATAACTAATTCCTTTAAATAATCTATCTACTACTTAGAAATAATTTATTTAAATATTTAGACCAATAAAAGTAAAATAATATCAAGGTTTTTATATATCCATGACTTCAATAAAAATGTTCATGTTAGTTTCATAACTATTTATTGTTTTATTAGCTTCGATGTAAGAAATTATTACCTTTATATATACAGTGAACAATGACCACAATGATGTAACCTTGAAATTAATTAGAGATTTTGGCCAAATTACCCAAAGATTCAAGATTAGCTTCATGAGTGGTTATATGTGAAGTTTACCACATGATGTGTAATGGTTTCTATTATCACTGGTTGAGCATAAGTGTTCATACAACCATAATGTGATATTTTATTATAGTCCATAATGGAAGCACTTTTTTTTAAATAATTGAACATTGTGTGTGTGTGTGTGTGTGTGTGTGTGTGTGTGTGTGTGTGTGTGTGAGAGAGAGAGAGAGAGAGAGAGAGAGAGAGAGATTCTTGTACAGCAGAGGAACTAAGTATTTCAAGAATGTAGTGAAAGTTCTGTGTAATACTTTACAAGGGACCACACATTTGAATTATTGAAAGGGAAGTGTACTAACTGGGAAAATGAATTGCCACCCAGTTTTGTCTCCTGCTGTTCTCATAGGGGATCCAGCAAGCTGAGAAAATCCAGTTGTACTCTTTTCAAAGAACATCGTATGTCAAAGAAAAAAATGCTCTGTAGGATTTGGTTTCAATGAAAGAGGCCAAAATATGCTTTCCTCATAAGCAGACATGTGTATATGCAATGTAAGGGAACAAACGTGAAAACGAAAGCATAAATTTAGAACAATTTCATCTCACATTATTTTACTACATTAACCTTTAAAATGAAATGATCCCATATAAAAAAGTGAAATCAAGATTTTAGCCTGCCTTCTCTAACATGATTTATATCTGCTATGAATTGCATGCCACACAAATTTACCCAAACCTTCACACCAATCTGAGTATAAGACAATTTTAAATATTACCATTAGATATCTTACCTTCCCCACTTCGATTTAAAGATTCAAAACTCTTCAAAGTGATATGTGTATGGAAGCAAATTTCTTTGTAAAATTAAAATTGAATTCAATTAGCATCTGAAATATTAGTGATGATTGGATGAGCACAGATCTAAGTATCTACTCTGCAGACATGTTAGGTGGAAACGTGGGTTTGGATGTCAAGGGAGAAGCCACAGATAAAAGAAAGTGGAAGTCATATACTTAGAGAAATCCATCTTGGAAAGATAGGAGATAAAACCAAAAGCACAAAAGGCAGAAAGAGAAACAACTTTGAGAGGGAAGAGTCAAAATCCACAACTCAGCTTCACTATTTCCTGAGCGGGAACATTAAATCTTTGTCTCTGTTTGCTCATCTGTAAACAGGGAAAATGAATTCTTATGTCAACAGTTCAAAGAGAATGTTAATGTAAGTAAAGTTCATTGCCCAAAGTGAACACTTAGTAAGTGTTAGCTTTCGTCCTCATGAACACTTACTTTCTCTAAAACGAAAGTGAATCATGGAAACTAACACAGAAACTCAAAAAACATCATTGAAGACTAGTAGAACTCTAGGAAACAACACTGATCCTTTAAGAAAGGCATTTTACTTCCATGGTGCATTACACGCAAGACCGACTTACCTCATTCATAGTCAATATATTTTAACAATATCCCAGTTTTCTCAGGACTAGCTTTGACCTCACTGAAAGAGGGTCACATTTAATGAGGAAGGTATGGTTGTAAAGAGGGACAGTGTATAATGCCTTAAATTCAAAAATTTCGCAGAGGAGCATCTTCGCTGCCAATTATTTCTGCCCATTCTGTCGGTCTCATTTGAAAATATGCTGCCATTCATCCAAAAGTAAAACTAAGTTGACAAAATTGGAAAAATCCAAATATATTAAAAGAATCATACCAAGAAACTGGAAAAGAAATTAAGTAACCCAATATGTCTGTGTATACAATGTAAAAATTCAGCTGCTCTTGGATTTGTTAAATGCCTGTTTTCCTTTTAAAATACTTTTGGGAACAGGAAAAACCCAAAAGGTGTTTTACTAAGCACTTTTTCCGTTCATGTAGAAATGTCCCAGAGGAAATTTAATCTCCATGTATCTGATACTTTCACACTTAACATCAAAGAATTGTTTTGTAAGAGTTATTTGATATATTAAGAAGCTTTTGGAGCATTTTTCTAAGGCTTTCAAATTGTTTTTCTTGGAAAAATTGCAGTCACATATAACCAAGGGGAAACTAATTCATACACCACTAAGTTCAAATTCAGTTCAAAATTCTGAGCCAAATTATCCAAAGAAAAGCCCTTCCTGGTTAAAAAAACAGTAACACTTCCCCCATTACAACACTTCAGCTAAACATCCCTACTTTAAAGCAGATACACAGAAAATTTCTTTTATTACTCCACTAATTTCATACATCACACAGAAAGAGATAATGTCTGATATAATGGAAATAAGATTGCAAGTTCTGGCATATTGCGCTCATGAATTGAAGATGTATGAATGACTTCACACCATTTTGCAGAGAGGTCAAAGGGTGAATGGAAGAAAATGGGAACACTATTAGCCCTACCTGCAAAAAAAGTTGAAAGTTGTTAAAGTCCTCATCACCAAGAGCAAAGATATTTAATCCTCATTAAAAAAAAATCATGATGGCAATGGACTTTTCTAATATCTAACCCAGAATTATTCAGACACCATCATCTGCTATCTGAACTACAGAAATAACCTAACAGTTGTTTTCGTTACAATGTTATTCCCTCTTCTCAGTCTCTCTCTCTCTCTCTTTTTTTAATAAAGCAACTGAAACGGAGTTAAAAACAGCGCCAAGAAAGATCACTGCGAGGGTTCTCACCTGTGCGTTCACGATTACAAGACACCACGCAGGCTCAGGGCACAAAAGAGATGGCGTTCACTAATGAACAGGATATGGGGCAAAAGGAAAGCATTTCTAGGCCACAGTGGCTAACTGTCTTACCCCAGAGAGCGAACGCAGTGTCCTGTGGTCCTCAGCAAGGGCCGCTCGTGCAAGGTGGCGCCGTCCCTTCTATGTGGGCCTTGAGCTGGTGGCACACTGGTCAGCAGCAGACTAAGATTTAACTGTCAATGGTAGTCTGGGGTACAGCGCTGTGAATGGGGGCACCCCAGCAGCTAGCAACACCTATTCCAAGGTGTCAGTCAGCAGAACTGACTGACTGAACTGAGTGTCCGTGTGCAGACAAGAGCAGAGGCCACAGAACCAGGAGGCCGGGCTGGAGGACCAGAAGCCGTAGGCCGCTGTCAGAGGTACGGCCACAGCTCAGCGGTGCTGAGATCCCCAGAGCACAGACCCGAGTTACAGCCCTGGGTGACTCCTGGGCCAGGCCCTCGGGCACAGGCCTGCGGCTGTCTGCAAGGGACGGTGCAGGAGGGGCCAGAGGCAGCCGCTGTTGGGCATTTTTTGAAGCAGAGGTCAGACTTGGGAGTCTTAGCAGTCCACAAAGCTCTTCCCCAGAGGTCTGGACCGGTCTTCCATTCCACACACGAGTCGGAACCCCAAAGCCTAAACCCGAAGGGCTGAATAAATGCTAGCCCTCTGCATCCGCGGTCGATAGTCCCTGCCTTTCAAGCTGATTGACCAGCTTATCATCCTAGTTTTGATTGGTGCCAGTTAAGCGCCAATCAGCACACTCCATTTTCAATGGGTGTCAGGTCAAAGGGAAAAGCTCAGCCTGGGCACGCAGGCTCACCTGTGATGAGGCACCTAAGCAGGCTCGTTGGCTGTGCGCGGAGGGCAGAGTTGGCCGACCAGGGAAGACGCCTGCGCCTGACCTAGGCCAATTTCGCCAGACCTGGCTACCGGTGCTGCCAGCCCTTAAACCCACTCTCGCCTCACTGTAGCAGCAGCTGTGCAGCTCTTGTTACACAACGAGCTCCCTTATCCACCCCAAAGTTTCAGCCCATTCATCATAAACAGCCAGCATTATTTCCTTAAAATTAGCATCCAATTATGTCTCTGGTTCACTTTAAGGTAGTGACTGTTTTAGACTACATTTCGTGTCTTTCCCACCTTTCCCCTGTATTTATATGTTGATGTAATTCTCAATCTTACTACCGTTCAGCCTGTTTTAATTCATTGAGCATCTTTTCATAATACTTTAAAAAATTTAAATCAAATTTGGAACTTTTAAAATGATTAGATAATTGAACTAAACTTCACACTATCTTTGTTTTGACTCATTACACAAAACTTAGTCTAATAACAGCCAGATAAAACAGTTGTTTTGCCATCTCTAAAGTCTACTTAATTTCCAAATACAGTCATGTTCCTCCCTACCATCTCCCACTATCTTGCATACTATAAAACAATTGTGCTAACAGGATCACTAAAAGAGAACATGAAGATCCTTATTTGTCTTTATGTGATGTTTGTTCCTATTGCAGTTGATTTACACTCTGATTTTGAGTCACATAATGAAAAGTCTAGGATAAAAGATATCTACAATTGAAACCCCTAAGTTTAACGGTAAGAAAATGAAAGAAGGTAATAAAAAATATTTAATAACCAAATTTTCTTATTAAAATAATGAGAAATATTTATAATTACTTTTCATTTCTATACATCATGTAGGTGGTTTTTAGAAACATCTTCCAATTATCATTCCATAGTTTCTGTGTCCTTAGAAAGTATTCCAGCTGGTTGGTTCCCTTGCCTGGTAAAAGATCCAAACTTTTATTTGGAATGATCTGGGCCTTTAACAACCCTGCCTGAATTGTGTTTCTATGGGTTTTAATTTCCATTTCTGAATGAATTGAGTCGCTGCGACGTTAAGCACAGCACATGGAAATACTCAGAGATGTCCCACAATATTATCATACACACTCCTTCTTAACCCCTTGTAGGGCAAAGGAAAGAGGCATCAGAATTTTCCGCACTACCGCTATGCCATTAGATTTAATGATGGACACTTGCGGTCTTGCACGTGTGCCTTGTGGTGGCATGTGCTTGCGTGCGTGAGTGGGCCCACCTGGAACGGGAGAGCCACTACAGCATCAGAGAAGCAAGGAGAGCATGCGGCAGAAGCAGAGGCCGAGGCCACAAGACGATACCAGAGAGCCCAAAAAGTGAATATTTGCGGGGGCTAGGAGGCCTGCCAGCCTCCTGGCCCCCTGACCCTCCTTTCCTGCCCTGAACCTGGTTACCTCACTGCAGAAATATCATTAAAAGCTAAAAAAGCCACCGAGGGCTCCAGGATTCCTCCTTATCCATCTGCCTGAATCATAGGGAAGCTGCCTGGTGCCAGGCTGGCATAACACACCTGCACTAAATAGTGGCAATGTCCAAAACTCATGCACTTCTGAAATTCCAGAAAGTGACCTTATTTGGAAATTGAGTATTTGCAGATCTAGTCAAGTTAAAACCAGGTCACTCTGGAAAAAGATGGACCCGAATTTAATATAAATGTTGCTCTTATAACAATCACATATGTGACAGAAGCAGAAAATGAGTAAACTTTCTACAAGTAAATGGATAAACATGTGACAATGGAGGTAGAGATTAAAATGAAGCAGCTATAAACCAAAGAATACCAAGGATGGTCAGTAACCCCTAGAAGGTGGGAGAAGACAAGGAAAAAAATTAATTCTTCACTAGAGCTGTCAGAAGGAACTTGGTCATGCTGACTTTATTTCAGACTTCCAGCCTCCATACCATGACAGAATACATTTCTATGGTTTTGAGTCACCTAGTTTGTAGTACTTTGTTATGAAAACAGTAGGAAACTAATACACCCCACTGTGCAGCAACAACACAATTTTCCTTCGATAGTCAAGAACAATTTCCCCAGCCAATATAGTAAGCTGCATTTTGTCTGTTGATTCACTAGCTTGAGGAGCTCAAAGCAAATAGAGAGCGGTCTCAACTTTCACTTTAATGGAATCACTGTTCCCCTTGTAGAAATATTCCTCCCTTTGGAACAAAGACCTCCAAAATCATAAAATCATAGGCATGGGGAAAAATACAGTGGAACCCTGGGGATAATAATGAAAAGACACTCTAAAAAAATCTCCATTCCTTGAATTCTAGCTACGAAAGAAATAACACCACATATAAATATCTGTATTTAGAGCATATGCCATATCTTGGAGGCCCATCTTTGTCCAGAAAAGTGTTGCCACCTAGCTGTTACTAGCACTGAGCCTTCAAAAACCAGTTCACTGTTTTCTGAAGCCAAATGATTCAAGATGATGAGGACCATGGTAAGAAAAATGAATTTCATAAGCATGTTCCCATCCTCTTAGTCCATTTGCTTTAAAATGAGTTCCTTGTGTCAAATACAATGCTGTACAGAATATAACAATAGTGAAGAAAGAATTTCATAAATTCACAATATTCTGGCATAAGTCATGGAAGGAAAATCCATATCTGGAATAAATAACTATTCCAGTGAAAACAAACACTGCCCCTTCCATGATGGATGTAGCAGAGTATAATCCACCCTCTAACAGGTAACTGTGTAGACATCCTGAAAAATGATGCCATGTTGGGACTCACTGTTGGTCATTACTGTTTGCAAACTGGCAACTCAGTAGGGATTGTAGCCATTTCAACCTTAATATAAATCCATGTTCCTGAACTCTCGCATAATTTCTATCTCTGTCCTGTAATCAGTTTGTTTCCCCGCCAACCCCCCTCCCCCCCACCCCCGCCACACACACACAACTCCATTAAGAAATCACAGGAGGGGTCTCCCTGGTGGTGTAACAGGTTAAGTGCAGTGCTGTGGAGCTATTGGCAGCTGAGACATGAGTTTAATACCTGGTAGGGGAGAGTCCCATATGGCACAGCAGACCTCTCCTGCCTCGCCCGCTGCTCCCCTCAGCAATGTATTTCAGTCAATCTGCCTGTTCTGCTCCCCACTCTGTCTCTAGTGAACCCTCTCACTGCCCCGCATCCCTGGCCTGCAACCCAGCTTGTATGCAAAAATAAAAAAAATAAATCTTTAAAAAAAAAAGAAATCACAGGAGCAAATGGGTCATCTACCTACTTAATGTTCAAAATTTTCATCTAATGTTACAACCATTTGGTGAACATCTGCATAGAACACAGACATATCTTCACATTCTCTGCTCATTTGGAAAGGTTTATCCACTTCCTTTCCTAGACATCCTTGTCACCAATTTACCCATCATGTTCCTTCCAAGTCCCTGACTGTCTTGCCAAACAGTCTTGCCAAACTTTAGCCACAAGTTAAGATTTAGTGCAAACCTGGACTTCTGGAAACTTCCCTTTCCATGGAAAACAAGCAAACAGATGCTGTGCTTAAAATTCTCCCCTGGGAGGGTATCCTTTCCAATGTCCTTCAAGTCTGTACCAGTCCAAATGATGCCTGCATATCAAACTAACCCATCTAAAATTCAAAAATTCATAGTCTTCTGCCCAGAGGACAGTTTGCTCAGAGGACATAATTTTGCATTGAGACAAAGAAGAAAATGAAAGCGGGAGCAGCCATCATTGGCATCTGGGTCATTTTTGGTTGAAAGCAGTGTGTCTGCCTCCCCTTCCTTGGCCCTCTCCAGCTTGAGGCCAACTTCACACATACCACTTCTACATGTTGCTACGCTGATCTGTGCATGCCCCAGTCTTTTTCTTGATGATCACAAATCTTCCAGTGCATGATGTGCAGCTGAGTTTTCCTAGTAACTTGGTGACTTACAAATAAGCGCCTGTACAGAAAATGAGAAAATGATCAGTATTTTCCACCCTCCCATCAATGACAGCCCCCTGCAGTCCTGCACACATGCCTAATGGTGGGCATCTGAAGTACGGTGTGGGCGTGCATGAGTGGGCACACCTGGGCCCTGGGGATATATGCGCAGCAGCAGCGACAGCAGCAGAAGAGAACAGAGCATGGCAGCAGATGACTGTTTGGGGTGCAGCAGAGAGACCACGAGAGAACGCCAGAGAGTCCAGAGAAAGTGAAGATTTGCCGGGGGCTAGGAGGCCTGCCAGCCTCCTGCCTCCCTTCCTCCCTTCCCCCCCAACCTTCTACCCCCTTCCTGCCCTGCACCTGGCCACCTCACTACAAAAGATCATTAGAGCCTGAAAAAAGCCATCAAGGGCTCCAGGATAGTCTCCTTTACCCGTCTGCCCAGCTCCATAGGAAACATGTGCTCCTGTTCCTTGCTGCCTCTACTGTCCCATCTCTACTAAGGCTCTATATGAGCCAGAAGCTGTATTTCAAAAGGGGAATCATTATTCACCAAGAATGTATGGTTTTGCTTCAAAATCCAAAGGTTGTGCACTGTGGTTAACATACTGGGATGAGCTAACAGTTTTATATGGCATCAGTCTCTTCTCTGTCAGTGTAAGAACATCAGCTATGTTGAAATATATGGTGCAAATGGCACAACAGCTTACACAGTAGGCTGGATCTATTCCAGAACCTTCTCTTGTTGTGAATCTCACTCAAAACTGGCAGCCGCTGGGGCTGTGAGTCTGAGTGGCAAAGGAGGTATATATTGATTGTAGTGTCCAAAATCCAAAGAGGTCTACTAGGAACTGGGTCCCTTTCTAAGCAATGGAAAAGGCATGTATACAGCAACTTGTTCTTTGCTTTAAAAGAAATATCATGATATACTCAAGACCACAGGACTTTTAGAGATTTTACTGAAGTGGTAGGCTGCAGTCAGTATGGTACTTTATAATTCAATGGGGTGTTACACTAGTGTCTACATTTATCCAAATTCATAGATGTAGGGCCTCCCTGTAGCACAACGGGTTAGCACAGCGCTGAGGAGCTGTCGGTGGCTGCGGCGCAAGTTTGATGCCTGACCGGGGAGAATCCCACATGGCGTGGCAGACCTCTCCTGCCTCACCGGCTGCTCCCCTCAGCAGTGTGTTTCGGTCGATCTGCCTGATGTACTCCCCGTTCTGTCTCTGGTGAACCCTCTCACCACCCCACACCTCTGACTTGCATGCAAAAATAAATAAATCTTTAAATAAATAAATTCATAGAGATGTATGCTTGATGTTTGTGTATTTCACTATATATAAATCATATCTAAAATATAAACAATTAGATTCTCCGTAATGATGTGCATGCTTACAAGTTTAGATATGAAATATTCTGCCATCTGTAACTCTGACATATTTAAAAATAAGACAGATTAATGGATAGAGACTAATACAGAGATGAATCTATATATGGGAAAGCAAATACAGCAAAATATTAATAGTAGAATTTGGATGGTGCTTCAATGTGTTTTGATTGTGCAAAGCAAGTTGCTTTATCTTTTGCGTATGTTTGAAGTGTTTATAATAAAATATTGGAGAGATGTGTGGAATGATTTGGCTTGAAATCTTGAGATTCCTTCATCACTATGTGAAAAACATGTCCTGTTTTGCCTGCTTGTTGAAGAAAGATGAGAGTCATGTGAAGAAGACCTGATCCCAACCTGTCGTTTGGAGCCCTTGCTGTCCAAGGCCAGGGTAAGTCAGCCATCCCCCATCTGCTCTGCAGATGGAATAGTGAGAATAAATAATTTTAGTTTTAAGTCTCTGAATTTTGGGGATAGTTAGTTATAAAACATTAATGTGGCAAGGACTAACCAAGTTGCTGAAGCAGTTATTTTCCACATTATCGCTCTGTCAAGAACATTTATATAAAAAATACTTCATCATGTGCTGTGCAGAAGAAAGTAACAGCTGTATAACTGGTGGAGACAAGTAATGAGTACATGAGCAAAGAGTAGCAGGCATGAATATCATGATATAAACACACTAAATATCTTTTGGAGGTAACAAAATAGTTAAGGTACTTGTTTGACTGCAGAGGAAAGTCAGCATCTGATTTGACTGAATTTTAAACAACCCATAATTGGTTTGGGATAGTTTAGGTAGGAGTGAATGCATAACCTCCCATAATGCTTCATTATGATTTCGTGATTCCATGGTTCTATTGCTGGTCTTCCCAGAGACAGATGACCTAGGAAAGTACAATATTCAATCACAATAAACTTATCTATGTGAGCCACAATGACAAAGATGAATCCATACTGAAAGAGAAACCCAGAGCATGTTAATCAAGGAGGAAAAAGAAAGACATTTGATTTGATTCATGTCCAATAGGTCATCGGATTACATTTAATAAACTCTTCAAATGATAATTGAAAAATTTTTTGGTTTTTTTATGTGCTGTCTCCTCTTTCTATATCTTTTGTTTCTTCTTGCAAGACAGAGCTCTGGAAACAGACTATGGGCTAGAGATTTGCAAAGTATGGTTTTCTCTCATTGTCCAGTGAAATCTACATTAGTATGAAGGCATTTAAGGGCCTATGCACATCCTAACCTGCCCAATAGGGGTGGCCTCAAAGGCAAACCCATCTAAATGAGCTCAGGACCAACAGCCTGAAACCTAAAATTTCTGTCTCCTCAAGGACAATCATCTGTCACTGTTACCATCTCTCAGTCAATGAATTGAAAATAAATAGGAGCATTTTAACCGCCACATAGAGGCTGACCATTTTACCCCAAACCTTTTTGGCATATTGGGGAGGAAAAAAAGATTAAAAAAACAGCTCTATGTTTTATGGTTCACGTTCCCCACTATGAATTTAAATGTGGGCCTCCTGAGAAGAGAACGTCATGAAATTCCTCAGTCATTTCACTAGAGAAGGAATCAAACCATAGCTGCAAGTCAGAAGAAGAATGGGTTCATGGAAATTGTAAAATTGAATTTCAGAAGCCTCTCCTCTGACTTTTTGTTTTCTAATGCTCTCCCTACCCTTTCGTGCCATCACTCCTGGAATCTTGTATATCTTCATCTCCCTTGTGGTTTCTTTTCACCAGGTATAGGCAGCCCCTCCATTGCTAAGACATTTTCCATGCCAAGACATTTGTGAGATCAGCCTATCCTACCTATCCTTGCTAAGCCTGGCCTATACTCTTTTTTATTATCTACTGCTATATAATATTTACAAATTAAAGTACACATCTATTTTATCTCTAAGTAAATGCATCGATGAGATGTAGAGAGAATAGCTTAGCTTGGAAATCCAAGGGGCTTGGGTTCAAAGCTGGATTTTAATAGATAGCAGCTTTGTGATTTTTTTTAAAAATGCCTTAACATTTTGAACCATGCTTTAAAAAAAATATCTACTTCCAAAGGTTGCTATGCACATTGAGTGATACTCTTTGTGAAGGGTTCATAGTGTAGTAATTAAAGTGTAGTAATTAAATATTTTAGTAACTACATTATACAATGTTTTATCAGGCCATGGGTATCTAGAATAATAATTTCCACTCAAATGGCAGTAAAAAAAGGAAAAACTAATGCACCTCTTGGCAAAGTTTGGGAAATTGACACCGTGAGCAGTATGAACCAGTCCAGAAAGTTCCAGGTATCCATCTATTTGAAGCAAGGAGGGCTACCACTTCTTGGGTGGCTCTTGCCAAATCTTGAAGAAGGCTTTAGGACTACAGGCATGGAGTCCATCAATATCTCAATTTGCATCAAACTTGGTGTCTATATTTATAACACTTTTCAGATACATAGTATCAGGATCATTTGCTAATTTTAACTTGGAGGAGTCTTTGAATAGACAAGTTTCAATCTCTCTTTGCCTTTCCCATGTCTATTATTGTCCTCCTAAACAAGTGATTACTGTGAGTTGATGGCTTAAATCACTCTACTTCAATTACCCAATCTTTCCCTCAATCAGGGTTGTTATCATATCAATTAATTTAACATTTTCATCAGGACAATTACAATATCAATACAGTGACATTTAACCAAATATAAACAAAAGACTAAAAACTGTCTGATAATTAAGAGTTAAATGAAGTCATTCTAGGTACTTTGGGGACACAGTCTCCCTCCAAGTTCACTATGAATAAGCTTATATCCTCACGATTACTTTACTTGTAGCTGAGTCCTCTCTATGAAATAATTCAGTGCATGACTTGTGCATCACAGAAAAACTTCATTTTTTAACTTACACATGCTATGCATATGCATTACACTAGAAAACAAATTGAAGGGTATAGCAGACCTGAATACTTAGTGAGACAATGAGTATCTTTTTTTATTCCAGAAACACAGGCAAGATCAGTTAAACTTTAAAGTCCTGAGTCAATCACTGTTTAACTGGGATGTTGTGCCGGTTACTTCAGCTGTGTTCAAATCCTCCCTTATTTCTATGAAAAACTCATTATCAGTTTATTCATGGTCTCAACTCTATTCCAAAATTTTAGGCAGGATTTAAAAAAAATAATGATGGCTTCTTTTAGAAGGAAAAGGAAAATGTTTAGGGAAATTAAGCTAACTTGAAAATTCTTTTATTACATTATTTATTTAAAATTTCTTCCCCTTAAAAAGTTTCCTTTTCTTTTTTAGGCATTTAGCCCATCCACACTACAGCACCTAGCACATGCTCAAATATTACATACATGCAGTAGGACAGTAAATTAGTTGGTGGGAAGTAGAAGCGACCTTCATTGACCTTTCAAATCACAATGCATAAGCTGGTGACTCGTAAAAACAGGGCTACCAGTCAAATGACATCCATGGATTTTTTCTTTCCACTGTCACTTCCTGTTTCTTCACCATCAAAACACTGTCAAGAAAGGACCAAAACATTTTTCTTACTCTTTTCTTTTTGGATTCTTCAAGATACTCAACATTTTGAATTTGAAGATATTTGCAAAGAATGGCACTGTTTAAAGTAATTTATTTTGCATTCCTATAATTTTAAATTTTAAATTATATATATGTATAATATATGTTACAAAGATGCAGATTAAAGGGATATTCTGAATTTGAGTATTTGAGTCCTGGCTCAACTTTCTCAAAGCACCATAACAGGAGTTCTGAAATGGGTTCTTTAGTAAAGAAATACAGCAAGACCTCAAATAACATTATTTTGTTTGGTTTCATTTCAATGTAACATTAGTCAACAAAAAGGAATCTGGCTAATATAGAACCAAAGGGCTTTATTTGAGGGACTTATTTCCTTATATGTCATTTTGCTTAAAGTTGAAGCTTCCAAGAACCCATCCATAATTTAAGTGAGGAGATACAATAATTCTAAACAACATATTACAATGCTTGGAAGACTACTTTCAAGTTACAAACAATAGGAGACCGAACAGTATTGTTCGGAATACTGAAAATAAAACACCACAGTTGGACAGGAGAGGACTTATTAGCTTAACATTTAGCTTACAATAAAAGCATAATGCTAAGATTAAAATAAAAAATGTCGTTTTTGAAGATATTTACAGATCTTTTCAATGTTACATAATCTTAACCAACACCCAAACTAAATTGTTCTAAAGTTATTTCTTCAAGTTCTAATTAAATTGTCAGTGAAATAAATGATGGGAGGCTCTGTTGATTTTATAAGCACTGAATTAAAACTCCACTATCATTTTTACCTTGGTTTTATTAAGATCATGAGAAATTGACTATCATAAACTAGAATTTAATTAAAGATGCTGAGACAAAATATTTGAACAAATCACAATTTTGCTCTATAGCATAATTGATTGGTAGAATTAAATTTGTAAATTGAAATTTCTTTTCACCTAAAATGTAGGTGTTACCTCACACTTTCTGGAAAAAATAATCATTAGCCAACAAGACAAATTCCTTACATGGCACTTTCATTGTTTTATCTCATTATTTCTTATAATTTAGAAAGATATGGATCTTGCATAGATTGACTTATTTTTAAACAGAAGTTAAATCTGACTGAATTTTCTACCTCTATGCAATTGCAGTATCATTAAAACCAAAGATGTCAGGAAGACCTCAGAGAAATAAATATTTTGGGTCCTCTTCTTTCTCTAGCTGTGGATAATTTACACAAAAACACTTTGTTCAAAAATTAGAAGGGTTAATATACATTCAATCATAAGGAACATTATAATACAGTAACTTACAGAGTCTCATGTATTTTTTGGTGACTTTTAATATATTTAGAATGTCACCATTTTATTCAAATTTAATTTACTCTGACACTTTCGGGAAATATTTATTATATAATCCACATGCTATGTTTCTGAAGCTAATCAATTAAAGGACTGATTTGATGTATTCTAAAGATTTTTTTTGTTCTGGATTGACAAGGAATCTCAAGGTATAGTGTCATAGCACTGAGACAAGGGGAAGGATCCATACTAGACAATTTTTAGGAAGTTATTTCCCACAAATCCTTCCCTCCTCATGTAATAAAAAATAATGAGTAAAGGAATAAAATAAGCCTTCATTCTTGGGCATTTCAGAAGAATAAAATGAATGGAATTTCCAGTTATTTGAAGTCAAATCAAATATCTATTTTTAGTAAGACTCAGAAAAAGATCAGCAAATATAGGCTCCAATCTTAGTATTCAAACATGTATAAACAGATATTTAAAGTAAAAAGCAGATGAGTTTACCCCTAAAGTTTCACTGAACAATAGGAGATAAAGAGCCTGCATTATAAATTATAACTATAGAGTAGAAAGATGACTCTTGGAATGTTTTTGTTTCTTTGTCATTGGTGATAGTAGTTTCATTTCTTATAAAGATTTTTGAAAATGCCTATATAGAATATAAATGACTTGATGCAAATATTATGAATGCCAATGACTTTAATGTGCTTTAGAGGAACTATAATCTTATTGGCCACGTAGTTAGAGAAATGGACCATACAGAAGATGATCCCAGTCTTTTAAGTTCTGAATTACTCTTTAACTTACATATCTCTCGTCTCTCATGCTCTCAGATGTCTCTTTTGCTAGCAAATCTTCCCTCCCCCTTCCTTCTAACTTAGAAGTTAGACTAAAATGTAAACAATCTAATATTAGATCCTGCAAGTTTAGAGTCTCAATTTTAGTTAAAAGAATCAGCTGAGGTGGTCTTAGGGTTTTCTGTTTGTTTTCGATATAGATACCCCAATTCCTCCACGTGTTTCTGATTCAGGAGGTCAAAAGTGAGGCAAAAGGATCTGTTGTTCTTTTAAAAATATTTTTTTATTTATTTATGCATAGAAGAACAGGGGTGTAGGCCAAAGGTGCAGGAGTGAGAGGCTTCACCAGAGACAGAGTGGGAAGCAAAACAAGCAGATTGACTGAAATACACTGCTGAGGGGAGCAGAGGGTGAGACAGGACAGGTCTGCTGCGCCATGTGGGCTAGTTCCTTTGCTGGGATCAAACTCAGGCTTCAGCAGTGATAGTGCTGAGACTTAACCCCTACAACACAAGGAAGGCCCTGAATCTGTTCTTTTAAATTCCTTGGGTAATTCAGAGCTGATCAACTTTTGAGAGATAGTGCTCTCCTTTACTTTTTTTTTTAAAGATTTATTTATTATTTATGCATACAAGCTGAGGTACACGCCAGAGGCGTGTGGCGGTGAGGGGGTTCACCAGAGACAGAGTGGGGAGCAGCACAGGCACACCCGACGGAAACAAACTGCTGAGGGGAACAGCAGGCAAGGCAGGAGAGGTCTGCCTAGCCATGTGGGAATCTCCCCTGCTGGGCATTGAACTCATGTTGCCACTGCCAACAGCTCCACAGCGCAGCGCTTAACTGCTGTGCCACCAGGGAGGCCCCCTCCTTTACTTTTAAGGTCCCTGTGGAAGTAGAGGGAGAAGTAGAGGGGGAAGGGTGAAAATAAGAGGGAGAAGAGCACATTGAACTATGACAGAGGCCGCCTGTCAAAGGGAGAGGTGGGGGTGGCAGCAAAGGAAAGAGAGGGGTATAGTGGAGGGTTACTGGGGCTTTGGTGGTGGGTGTGGTGACATGACATGCATCTGTATAGGTGTAAACCTATATCCCTAAGAAATGTAGTGTGAAGGCCTCCCTGGTGGCGCAGCGGTTGAGCGCTGTGCTGTGGAGCTGTCGGCAGCTCGTGATGCGAGTTCGACGCCCAGCCAGGGAGATTCCCACATGATGTGGCAGACCTCTCCTGCCTCACCCGCTGCTCCCCTCAGCAGTGTATTTTTTTGTTGATGGTGTTTTTATTTTTATTTTTATTTTTTTATTGTTATTTATGTCTTTTACATTTTGTATTCCCCTTGGGTAGGCCACCACCAATTCACCCGTGATCCATCTCCATGGTCCCTTATGTTCTTTTCTATTCCATTTTGTGCCCATATCCTCCCCCCCCGCCCCCGCTGAGTGTCTCTCTCCTATTTGATTTCCCTATAGTCCTGTTATAAGTGAAACCATTCGATATTTTTCTTTTTCTTTCTGGCTTATTTCACTGAGTATGATTCCCTCTAATTCCATCCATGTCGCTGCGAATTGCATGTGTTTATCTTCTTTGAATGCTGAATAGTATTCCATTGTGTATATGTACCACATCTTCTTGATCCAATCATCTATTTTTGGACATCTG
>PVIJ01015889.1:0-34736 GCA_004024925.1 Scalopus aquaticus
GGAGGGAGCCGGAGGGAGGGAAGGAAAAGGGCACAAAATGGAATAGAAAAGAACACAAGGGACCATGGAGATGGATCACGGGTGAATTGGTGGTGGGTTACCCAAGGGGAATGCAAAATGTAAAAGACATAAATAACAATAAAAATATATATTATATAAAAAAAATGTCATTACAGGGCCTCTCTGGAGGCACAAGGGTGTAAGTCTCAGCACTATGAAGCTATCTGCAGCCACTTCATCAGGAGCTCAATCTCCAACCAGGGAGCTTCCCACATGGAGCAGCAGACCTCTCCGGCCTCGTCTACTGCTCCCCTCAGCAGTGTATTTCGGTCATTCTGCCTGTTCTGCTCCCCACTCTGTTTCTGGTGAATACTCTCACCACTCCCACACCTCTGTCCTACACCCCAGCTTTTGTATGCATAAATAAATAAATCTTTAGGCCTCCCTGGTGGCACAGGGGTTGAGTCTCAGCACTATGAAGCTATCCGCAGCCATTGCAGCAGGACTTTGATCCCCGGCTAGGAGATTCCCACATGGAGCAGCAGACCTCTCCTGCCTGGTGCGCTGCTCCGCTCAGCAGTGTATTTCAGTCAATCTGCCTACTCTGCTCCCCGCTCTGTCTCTGGTGAATCCTCTCACCCTTCACACCTCTGGCCAGTATCCCTGCTCTTGTATGCATAAACAAATAAATCTTTCAAAAAATGTAATGTCATTTCAGTAGGTACAGATCCTGAGAAGAGGTTTGAGAATTTCTTAATTGAAATTTGTTGTGTAAGCATGCACACAGGATATCCCTTACTCTGATCTGAATCATACATAAATCATGAACATTTATAGTATGTTTGTTTTTTCTCTAAAACACATTACCATGATTCATCACTTTCCCTTTACATTTCTTAAACTTCACTGAGAACCTAATCTGGAGTATGTTTGAGCATAGGAAGTGATGAATCTATTTCAAAATTGAGAGTTATTTCCTAGGATAATTTCTCATTAATATGAGTGGTTATTATGAAAAAAAATAAAATTGCTTTAGCCTATTTAATTGTTACACGCTCCATTTTCATATGTTAATTCTTACAAACTTGTTATCTGTAGAAGACATGTTTTTCCCCTAAGTGAAAAATAGTTGCTCTTTAGAATTCTTTAGCCATTTCACTTGTTAAAAGTAATTATCTGTGAATAAGTCTTTAGCTTTGAAGCATTTCAGGATTCATCTGTTTTGGAATAGAAATAGAATTTATCAGATTATTGATAAGAATATTCATTTTGTGGAATTCAAATATTTTATATTGGTGCCAGGAAAATAAAATTAAATTGAGTATTAATTTTTGCTCCAAGAATCTTAGTATAAAATATAGATATTTTACATTGAAAGCAATAATTAATGGAGATTTCAAAGTTTGACTTGCCCTGAGTCTTTACATAGATGAATTTAGCTAGAAAATGGTGAATGTACAGAAAACACTGTCCTTATCCAGAGTCACTCCTCTCCAAGAGCCGTATGGAAGATAGCCAACTGGTTTTTAAACATACATTCTCAAATTTGACTCTATTGGAGTAACTTGGAATATTGGAATATCTGATTTTTATATTTGAATGGGTAATAAAGAAAAATACCATTAAAAAAACTTACAGAAAATTGTTCCTTAAAAAACAAAGACTTTAATCTTTTCTATTTTTAAATTTAACTTCATATGCCTTCTTTTGAGAAATGAATTAAAGAATGATGGTTTCAATATGGCTTGAAACTTTGAAAGCTGCCTTCTATATCCCTCTATGGGGAAAAACTTCCTTATGTAGTATTTTGAAGGAATTTAATATGTGATGAGCTATTTTATTATGATTGAATAACAAAGGCAGATAATTTTTTAATTCTCACGACAACCCTTTAAGTGTGAATAACATCCCAAGAGCAGACAACTGGGTAAACCACACCTCCCAACACCATAGTCTGTGCTTGGTAAGGTGAGATGGGTGGAATGAGATAAGAAAGGTGTGAGCAGAGGACCTGGAGGGAAAGGGTCTGGAGACTTATAAAGGGAGCTCTACTGAAGACCAGCTGATAATGGAGTAGGTTTCTCAACTTAAACAGTTAATGGAGCAAATCCTCATTTGCCCTTAACCTGTTCAGTGACTTTGAGGAAGTTGTTTAGTTTCCCTGAAGCTATTTACATACACAAGGGGACCTGCTGTTGCCCCTGAAAAATTGTTATGCTAGCAATTGATTTATTCTAGTTGATGCTGAATCCCTCTTCTATAATTTTCTGAAATGTAAATAATCCCCAGGAATAAATCTGTCACTTGTCCTTCCAGTGCACACATTCACCATGGGGGCTCCTTAGCCCTTCCTTGTGCCCTGGGCACCTTTGGCACTTTGCTGAAGCCTGTGATGATTTATTAGAGTAATCCTTGTAGTGCCTCCCTGGTGGCGCAGTGGTTAAGCACTGCGCTGTGGAGCTGTCGGCAGCCCTGAAGCGAGTTCGATGCCCAGCCGGGGAGATTCCCACGCCCGCTTCTCCCCTCAGCAGTGTAATTCTGTCGCTCTGCCTGTTCTACTTCCCGCTCTGTCTTTGGTGAACCTTTTTGCTGCCCCACACCTCTGGCCTCTACTTCAGCTTGTATGCATAAATAAATAAATCTTAAAAAAAAAATAGAGTGGGCCTCCCTGGTGGCGCAGCCGTTGAGCGCTGCGCTGTGGCCCTGTCGGCAGCGCCCGATGCGAGTTCGACGCCCAAATGTGGAGAATCCCACTTGGTGCGCCAGACCTCTCCTGCCTCGCCCGCTGCTCCCCTCAGCAGTGTATTTCTGATCTGCCTATTCTGCTCCCCACTCTGTCTCTGGTGAACCCTCTCGCCACCCCACACCTCTGGCCTGTAACCTCAGTTTGTATGTATAAATAAATAAATCTTTTAAAAAAAATAGAGTAACCTTGTAAATGCATAAAATGTGTATATAGAGTTACAAAGAAAACCAGTTACACTGAAACATTATTATCAGTATATTAGAAATTGTAATGCATAATAATTTTCCATAGTTATTAACACATTAAATAAGATTTAGTGATAAATTTAATAACTACTATTATTTTAAAGCAATGAGAACCATAAGCAATGTTTCTAGATGTCTGTACCAATAATGATTTCTATAAAAATAACAGTAACTTATGATGGTAACATACATACAGGCACTACTGAAAATGGGGTGGTTTGTCTATATTCATGATTGAAGAAAATGATAAATTTTTAGCTAGAGGTTAGTGAAAATAAGGACTTTTTTTTTCTTTTCACGTTTACATGACTCCCTAATATTACGTACCCCATGTTAAGAACCTCACTGCTTCAGATTCTATGAAAAATGTCTTGGGATTTTTTCCCCCATTAATATTTTGTTGATTTGCCATGTGTTTACAAAAATATGTAAGTTTGAGAGTGCAATTTCACACATCAGCATATAGACATGTTTCACTTGTCCTCCACCAAAGCTCCAGGCCAGTATACTATCAGCGTGCCCTCCCCCCAACCCATAGTCTTCTCCCTCACCCCCACTAGAGTTGAGTGGTTTTCACAGAGTCTGAGAGTTGTTTATGTTGAGTATTTCTTTTGTTATTTATATCTACATTTATGTAGTTTTTCAGGGGGGGGTGGGGGGAGGGAAGGAAAAGCGCACAAAATGGAATAGAAAAGAACACAAGGGACCATGGAGATGGATCACAGGTGAATTGGTGGTGGGCTACCCAAGGGGAATACAAAATGTAAAAGACATAAATAACAATAAAAATATATATTAAAAAAATGTTAAAAAAAATCCTTAGTATAATTTTTACAATAATCCTTTTTATAACATTCGTATATGCTATATAGGTTATGTTATTAATTGCTATTCTGTTGAGTTTATTTTGTAAATATAGAGTTGAGAATAACTTTCGTATATTGAATTATTAAACTACTCAGTTACTTTTTACCTATACATTCATCATCTCAAAATGATAACAGTTGCTTCCCATCCCCAATCTATGATTTTTACTTTTTTACTTTTTCTTATGTACTGATAAATTGTTTAGTTCAATAGAAACAGTGATGACTATTCTTCCTGATTTTGAAATAACACTGACTTTTCCACTGAGGAGCAGTGTTAGGACCAATTTTTAGGAGCTAGCAAAAGCCAATCACTAACTTTTCATAAATGTTACAAGTCAGCTCTTAAAATACAGCCATTATTAAAATCACATAAAATTACAATTCAGTAAATCACATTAAAAAGAAAAGTAATAAATTTTCCAAACTTAACACTTACTTTATTTTGAGGCTATTTGTATTTGCAGAATGGAAGTACTATATATAATGGATGTCATGCCAACTCCATGGTTAATGATATGTCATTGACAGTGGTGAACTGGCTGTGCAATTGGAGTATTTACACTATGGAAAGTGGCAAGTGCTACCAGTGAAGATTTTTATTTTTCTTAAGTGAGTGTTATTAAGCAATACAAGATATTGATGTTTGCTACAGGTTCTAGCATTTGCCTTGCCTATTAGCTAAAAAGAAAGGCAGAGTGGGAGGAAGAAGGAAAGAAAAGTTTCATCAGTGTGTTAATCTGAACATGGCATTTCCCACAGATACCTGTGACACTCCGCTGGCATTTGCTCTTCCCCGGGAATCATTCAGCAGCTCCTCTGAGCTGTCTCCTAGCCATGGCCCGGGATTTGCAAGTCTTAATCGCAGGGATGGTGAGTCTGCTATTATCTTTTTGTTATTCCACCATGATTCAATTCCAGAGAGAATTTTTTTCCATTTTTGGTATGCATTCTTATAGCTCAAAAATTATTATGGAATTAAATGAAAGTGAAGACTGTAGGTTCATCATATTATGATTTATCAGCTTTCTTTTTCATTATAGAATTTTGGAGGTTTTTTTTTTTTGGATATCTTCCTTTGCACTTGATTGCTCACATGTAGTCATCGATGAGATTCAAACTAGAAAGAAATCATTTTTAAATTTATTTTATTTTATTGTGGTAATATTGCTTTATATGCCTGTATATTATTTCAGAGATAAAGGAACACACTTCTTAGATGTGCAGATAGGAATCATTAAATACTAATTATTTCTAATACTATCATCCTCTTTTAATTTTAGAGCAGGTTATGTAAAAGTGACTAGTAAGTATGCTGGTCATGAATAATTCAAAGAACAAGTAAATAAGCTACTGTAGCCACTGGGGTAAAACTAAACAAGTCACTATATTGCATCTGTGGGATGTGAAAATGCCGTAAAATATGATGGGAATGTGACTGCATTTCAGCACTTGGCCTGGGAGACCAGGTGAGCTTTCTTGCTAAAATAGATTCCCTTCCCAAGGTGGGAAGGGAGCCATTGGCTTCTTTTTTGCATATGTACTTAACTGATTCATATTACTTGGGTGTCATTGAGTAAATTGCTTCTTCTATTGCACAAATAATAGTTCGATGGGTTAAATAGCTCAGTTCATACACTTAAAATTCAAATGTTTCACCAACTTTTTAAGGACTAGAGTTTTTAAAAAGATTAACTCAGAAAGTAAAAATTTCAGTTAACATTTGAAGCTTTGTGAAGGTGGCCAGTCTTACCTTCCTAATGTATTTTTTTTTTTTTTGGCCAGAAGTGACTGAGCTTCCATAATTTTAGTTACAGTGAGAAATATTTTAAATCCCATAGCTTCAGTAGGAAGTTAACATGTAACAGCTGATCACTGCATGTCTGTGGTATATAAAGGTGGCAAGAGATGTCGCACATAAAGGTATTGCTGAAAATTCTGAAGGTATTATAATGGAATTGAGCATTTCTTGCCCTTTATTTGGTGTTTGGAAGATAATAGTGTAAGAAAGTCTTGAGTCAAATGTGGGAACCTAGATTAAATAGCTTGCTAAGGAAGAATTGGAACACAGAAAGCTTAGGGTAGGAGAACATGTCCATGTCTACCCTTTATGGTCTTTTACCATGAAAAAGCATTGAATGAGAGGCACTTACTCCTCAATGCACTATTCATAATTACTTTTACCATCCTGAACAAATATCTTGTGATTGAAACCAAATTTCAAGTAAAAATTAAATTCTCAAACTAAACATTTTTGGTCTGGTGATTAATATTAACTTAATATCTAAAATTTCCAGTGGTTGCCCAGAGATTGTCAAAACTAAATGAATACCATATTTAATTAGTTTAAAGAAACCCAAGGGGATTGTGTATTGTATTTCTGGTTTTCAGCGAGAAAGCATTGTGATTCAGACCTTTAGTGATGTCAGTGTCATGATACTGGGGATGATTATATAGATTTATATAAGACATTAAATGGAAAAATCCCAAGGTTAAAATTGACTTGGGTCTTCCTGGTGACTCAGGGGTTATATCTAAGCCCTATCACCACTACACCCTGAGTTTGATCTCCAGGCAGGGAGCTAACCCACATGGCACAGTAGACCTCTCCTTTGTCGCCCGCTGCTCCCCTCATCAGTGTATTTCAGTAGTTTCACCAATTCTACTCCCTGCTCTGTCTGGTGAATCCTCTCACTCCCACACCCTGTACCTCTGGCCTATACCCCAGTTCTTCTACATAAATTAAAATAATAATAATAATAAAAAAAATTTAAAAAGAAAAACTGTTTTAAAAAATTAATTAATTAATTAAAATTGACTTATTTCTTTTACAGTTAATTAAATAAATGAATAGCCCAGAATATGATAAGCAGTCTTTATAAAATGGTACTAAAATCTGTACCTTCCATATTTGGACTAGACTACTCTTTTGGAAAATTTGTAGTTTTCTAAAGAAAGTGGTAGTCAGATGATGAGGGTTTTTTTTTTCTTTTTGGTTGTTCTTTCTGATTGCATACAATGTTCATTTCACTAAACATCCCTTGATATTATCTCCTGATCTCATACCCATTTCTAAGGCATGACTTAGATAACACAATTCGTCAGTATTTCTCTAAAGCATTACCTATATGTATATATTTTCTTTTAAAAGTCAGCAGCTCAGAGTATGGATGGGCATTTTACTTTGTAACTGCTAGAGAACATACTAGTTAATTTCAGTTTAGATTATTATAATATAACATAACAGTATAAGATAAGGATGACTATATGGTAACAGTGGTTCTTTCTATGTGGTAATTTCAGCTTTATTGACAAATCTGTGTATTATCAAATGATGAAAATATGTGACATCACCTGATTTTTATTTTAAAAATTCCTTGGCCTGTGTTATGGCATTTGGAGATTTTTAAAGAATGTGGTGAGTCTTATATTTTTAATTTTTGATTTTGCCTGGAAGTAATTGAACTTCAAGAATTTTTAGTTACTATTGGAAATGTCTTAGCTCCATAATAACATCTACAAGAATTTTATGTGTAACAGCTGATCACTGCATCTATATGATGCATAATGGTGTTAAAAAAATAATAAAGACTATAAAAGAATAGTCAACCTGTTATTTTTGAAGATTTATTTTTTTATTTATGCAGATAGGAACTGGGGTGTAAGCCAGAGGTGCAGGGTGGAGGGATGAGAGGATTCACCAGAGACAGAATGTGGAGCAGAACAGGCGGATCTACTAAAATATAGTGCTGAGGGAAGCAATGGGTGAGACAGGAGAGGTCTGCTGTGCCATGTGGGTTAGCTCCTTGGCTGGGGATTGAACTCATACCAGAGTGACTATTGATAGTTTGATAGCACTGAGACTTTAACCACTAGGGAGGCCCGCAATCTGTAATTTCTAATTGTTTATATATAAAAGTTTGAGCAAGTGAAGAAAAAGACAATAATTAAAATTTGAAAGTTTTTAAAAGTACTTTATTCAGCACACAGAAAATATTAATCAATTAATAAGAATTTATTGTACATTTCATGTTCCCTAATTTATGTATTTTTTACTTACACATGTTATTTATATATTTATTTGGTTTTCTATTAATTTTAGCTAATGGGGTCATATCATTGCTCATCATGGTTCTAAATACTCCTGAGTTCCCACTTTGAGGTCTGAGGTTGGGTTCCAGATAACACATTTAATAAAATGTCCATAATAATGTAATATAAGGTACGTTTCTATACAAAGCAACATTAGTGGCTAAAAAGTTAGCATTCTCAAATACCTGAATGTATCATTTTTTTAGCTTATACATTTTATGGAGTGAAAACTATTTATTTTTTTTCACATATATTTATTCATATTCCTATTCAAGTCAATGGATGCCATTACACCACCAAAATCTAAAGTTCTTGAAAATATTAATATTTTTCATACAAAGGCAAGATTCCTGAAATCTGTGTGTTATAAATAAGAACATGTTGTAATAATGACTTTGTATTTTCCTTCTCAAAAAATCTAAAGGAATTGCACTGCAAGTTTATTCAGGCAAAAGTTAAAAACAAAAGGCTATCTTATAGTAGCTTATCTTATAGTAGCCAAAACATTCCATATTTTTCTTCTGAAAATAGCCTCTAGTTTTTACAATTATTATTACTGTAGGTGACTCTTCAGGGGCTGAATCATCTTTGTGAATGAGTTTTCCGACTTACAAATCCATGTTCTGTTTGTCACATGTTCTGTAAATGTGATGGTGAGATACTTAGTCTTGAGAGAAGCTATTTGAAATAACTAGGAAGAAACACATACGTTTTACACCTCTTTTTCTTCCCCAGAAATGCTTGCATAAGCTCTCATCCCCAGAGAGAGGGGCTATATTTACCACCTGATACTTGAAAATCATGAATTTTACAAGCCATCTAACTGTGATAGTGCAAATGGGATTGCTTTAAATTTAACTGTATCAAAAATGACTTTTCAGATTAGTGTATTGAATCTTAAACTTTTATTGAGGTGGTGTTGGTTTATGACATATAGGCTTCAGATGTATAACATTATATGTTTGTATGTTACATTGTAATCTCAACCAAAAGTTCAGTTTTCGTTCAGCAAAATAATGTGTTGTTTATTGTAAAAGAAAGTAGATGGAGACAAACTAAACTGATATTTTCTTCACTTTGTTATTCCACTCCTTTCCCATATTGAGATGCTGAGCTTCCTCAAAACATGAATGGTTTTATCTGTTGGAGGAGCCAGGAAAGATTTTGTCTGATGCTTCCAATGTAATTAATGGCTGAGATGTATGTCGTATAGTGTTTTGCCTATATTTTCTTCTATATATTTTATGATTTCAGGTCTTAAGTTTAGTTCTTTTATCCATTTTGAGTTGATTTTTAAACTTTTGAGTTGATTTTTATACATGGTGTGAGGTAGTGGTCTAGTTTCATTCTGTTGTTTATGGTGGTCCAGTTTCCCCAGCACCATTTATTGAACAAACTGTCTTTGTTCCATTGCATATTCTTTGCTCCTTTGTCAAAGACTAGTTGTCCATATATGTGCAGCTTTAGTTCTGGGCTTTCTATTCAGTTCCATTGGTTTGTGTGTCTGTTTTTGTTCCATACCTTGCTGTTTTAATTATTATGGCCCTGTAGTATAGTTTGAAGTCTGGGAGAGTGATAACTCCATTCTCCTTTGTTTTAGTAAGGAGAGTTTTGGCTATTCGAGGTCTTTTGTGGTTCCATATGAATTTCATCAATATTTGTTCTATTTCTTTGAAGACTGACATTGAGATTTTTATTGGAATAGCCTTGAATTTGTAAATTGCTTTTGTATAAATTAATGCCATTCGCAGAAACATGGATGGAGCTAGAAGAGATTATGCTTAGTGAAATAAGTCAGAAAGAGAAAGAAAAATATGGGATGGTTTCACTTATAGAAGGAATATAGAGGAACCAAACAAGGGATTAAAGAAAAATAATAATAATAAAGCACAACAAAACAAAATTAAACAGACAACTATAATTCAGAGACATTCTGCAGGGGAGGGGGGAGGGAGAGGGCTCAAAATGAGGGCAGGAAGAGCACAAGGGACTGTGGTGATGGTGCACGGGTGAATTGGTGGTGGAATTTCTAGGGGGACTAGATCTGAGAAAAGAAAGCAAACGTTAAAAAAAAAAAGAATGAACAAAGATGTTTTATATATATATATATGATGTTTTATATATATATAACATATTTTATATATATATATAACATATTTTATATATAATAACATATTTTATATATAAAATATGTTATATATATAATATGTTATATATATATAAAACATCTTATATATATATAAAACATATATATATATTATATATATTTTAAAAGTATTAAAAAAGTTAATGGCTTAACTTTTTAACTTTAAAAAAGTTTATGGCTTAACATTTTAGAAATTATTTTCAGCTTTAAGATATTTATTTCTCAACTTACTAAGTACAATTACCAGTAGAAGTTTATAAGTAAGTTTTCCAGCTCTAATTATGGAGTTGGATTTTTCTAGGTGTTTTCTTAATTTTTTCCTTCATTTCTTCTTCCACTTTTCTTTTGTGTCTTGTGATCTTCATGGTCACTAATATGGTCCTCTGTGTGGTCTAGTCTGTCACCATAGCTTCCGGAAGGTATTTTTTTTTATCTCCTTGATTGATCTTTTTGAATCCTGAAACTCCCCTATTTTCTTGTCTACATCTTCAAACTCTAGTTTTTGTTCAGTAATTATATTACTAATGACATTCTTTCCCGCCTGCATTTTCTTCTGTATACTTATCATGTAATTTTGAACTTCTATCTGATAGGAACAGAAGCTTTTCCATATCTTTGTGTTTGGATTTTGGACAGTTATTCCCTTCTTGTGGTGTCATGTTTCCTTGAGGTCTTAAGTTGCCATGTGTTGTGATTATTTGTCTGCCTACTTTGCTACTTTAGATCTTCTCCCCAGAAGTCCTGCATTCACTAGTAGTAGCCAGTTGGGAGCTTCAGGGAAAGACTGAGAGCACATGCAGAAGAGTGGTGGCTGCAACCCCTGCCTCCCCACACTGGTCACAAGCAACAGGATGTCTTTTGGTCAGAAGGCTTTGCCACTGTGCTTGCTTGTAGTGTCTGCTACATAATTTGGAGATACAGCTCTAAATTACAGTGGATATAATTTTACACCTGAGATAATGGCACATATTAAAAAGTCCACCAACAACAAGTGCTGAAAAGCCTGTTATACTGTTGGTGGTAATATTAACTGGTACAGTCATTTGGGAAAAACGTAAGAAATTACCTTAAGAAATTAGAATGGAAATACCATATGACCCAATAATTCCACTCATAAGCATCTGTCTTAAGGTAAGAAATTACCTTAAGAAATTAGAATGGAAATACCATATGACCCAATAATTCCACTCATAAGCATCTGTCTGAAGAACGTAAAAACATCATGTTATAAAATTATATGCTCTGACAATGTTTATTGGAGCATTATTTACAAAAGCTGGGACATGTAAGCAACTAAGTGCCCACTTATAGAGGATTAGATCAAAAAGACATAGTATATTCATATAGTGGAATATTACTCAGCCATAAAGAAAAACAAATACTGCCATTTACACAAAATGGGGGCAATCGAAGGAAAATATGTGTAGTAAAGCAAGCTAGAATGACAAAGAAATATTGAATATTTACATAATGGGTGATTTGACATAATAAAATACTTATAAAAACTAGCAGACACTGGGCCTCCCTGTTGGTGCAAGGGGTTAAGTCTTAGCTCTATGAAGCTATCAGCAGCCACCGCAGCATGAGTTAAATACCCGGCCAGAGAGCTAACCCACATGGTGCAGCAGACCTCTCCTGTCTCACCCGCTGCTCCCTTCAACAGTGTATTTCAGTCAGTCCACCTTTTCTGCTCCCTACTCTGTCTCTGGTGAATCCTCTTACCTGCCTCCCCCCACCTCTGGCCTACATTCCAGCTCTTGTAAGCGTAAATAAATCTTTAAAGAAGTAAAAACTAGCAGACACTAATAAAAAAAAAAGTGAGGTTTCTGAGGTTAAGAGGAATGACAAAGGAATAAAAGGTCAAAGGGGAATAAAGGATGGTGGTAGGCAAAATAATATTAAAGCATTTAGGTGCCCTAACTGCAGGCTCAGTTTGTGCCCTGTAACTAGTCCAGGAAGCCCATAGCCAGTCGCAAGGCTGATGGAATTTGTCAGTAGACCCTGTGGTCAGCTGCTCCATCTTTGCTCTCAACTCTAATGGAGAGCTTCTTTAACTTGGGGCTGGCTGGAAGATGGTGTTTCAGAAGTTGTCTCTCCTTAGTCCAGTCCATGCAACTGGACTCTTCTTGCATGTTTCCTCCAAGGAATTAATGGATTGGGCTTTACTCTGATACATTCTGGTGTCATTCTTTGCTTGGGATGAGTATCACACAACACAGATTCTCCATTGTCAATATTATTTACATTTTATGGTGTGTAGACCTCATCCTTTTTGCATTCCCATTATGTAATACTCTATTGTAGTTCATAGGCAGTCTACACATAGCTCTTTTCATCTGGGGTTCCTACAATGTGCTCACAAATTGTGATAAATTAAGCTACATAATTCTATAAAGAAAATTTAAGTTTTACCACCAATACATTTTTTTCCCAAAGACTTTTGACTCACTGAGCAGTCACATAGACATGATACTTTAGTTCTCATAGTTTTACTTCTGAACATCTCACCCTTGCATTTCCTGACAAGATTCAACACCCACAGATGTGGGGGGCACTGCTCTGCACCTATCAGATGGAGATACTGGTCCTGCTGACCTCGTATCTGTTCTACTTCAAGGTCTCTGAAAGAGGCACAATGGACCATTCATAGCACTAGACTAGATCCCATAGCTGTACCCCCGGTAACATGAATATTTCATAGGATATGAACAAATCAACTTAGTCACCCCTTTTATTTTGCCATAAATGATTTATTGACGACATGCTTAGATTCTTTCCAGACTTGCTGGACAACTCTTGTTTTATTTCTAAGTTAAATAATTAGTAAAATCATCTTTTAATTTTGCCAGTACAGAACTTCAAACAAATAAGAACTTTAAAAACTCAGAATAACACAGACGTGAGTGCTTTTCTAATTTATGTTCCATTAAACCTTAGTCAGAGAGTGGGAGGGCGGGTGTTAAAAATCTTAGTCATAGGTTCATATGAGTAAAGCAAAGTAAAACAGATAGTATGAATCAAAATTTGTTCACAATATGCAAAACTAACTGCAATAATGGATGTAAATTGGGAAAAGGGATTGAAATTTGCCCCCACCTCACATATGCCTCTCCCCCCATGCTGCACATGTGGCTTCAGGGTGAAGTCAGAGGGTGCTTTCTTTTCCTCAGTGTTACCGGCATTTAATGCAAATCTGAAATTAATATGTGTATATTTCTTTTTATTTTCAATTTTTCCATTCACAAAATCACATAGAATATGTCTGCATTTTGCTCAGGAATTTGATTTACAGTTTGGCAGCTGTGTGTGATTTTTTTTTTTCCTTATAGATGTGCTTTTGGGGAAACTGTCCATTCTCCATTGCTCAAGCTGATGGCAGATTCTAGGAAGTTCATTGGAGAATGAATCAGGGCATGTGTTAGACAGATCCAGAGGCAGGATTTCTGTATTTTCTACAGCCTGATGGCTAGAAATGTTGTATATAACTAGTTAGGAGTGCTGAGAAATCAGAACTGAAGCAAGGCCCCTCAGCAACATAGGTAAGGGTGTGACAAAAGCTTCAATCCAGCATATAAAATCCAGAGATCTCTGAGTGGGATGGTGAAGGAACATCAACAGAACCCTCTAGCCTCCTGGTCTCTTTTTCCTGGAGACACCTGTCCCATGTAGAGGTTACTGAAAATTTGCAGCATTAACTAATGCAGGGTGATGGATTAAAGAAATACTGATCTTGACTGCTAGCTTGCAAGGGCTGCTGCACTCAAGTGAAGCCCTTCAAATCTTGCATTACTGTATATTGTTTTGTTGTCCACTACACAACAGTGGGTCTCTCTTACTGGTCAGTTAAATTTCTTAACAGTTCTCAGACATTTGTATATTTCCCAACTCTCTGCAGTCAACATTTTATTAAATGCTAGAAAAAGCCATCCATCCCAGGACAGCATGCATGAAAGGATGCTCAGATGATGACCCAGCAGGGCTGTGGGGATTACCTGTGGCATGGTGTCTTGCTGAAATGAATTGCTCAGTGGCACAAGGGATTCTGAACTTTCATTACTTTGTCAGTGTAACCAGTTAATCAAATTGCTTCATTTGCATACCAGTAGCACCTCTTCACCACAGGTAAGGAATGTGAAATGTTCAAGGTCCATTACCTGCAGTTGTTAAAGGCTGGTTCACAGAGATGTGGCTGCACCTGTGGGAGAGGCTGGTCTCAGAGCAACACGCGGGAAATATGCTGATAACTTTTAAGTCCATCATGTTTGCTTCTCTGCATGGTGGTATACTATCCTAATGACATTTCTTGGCTTTAGAAGTCATTAAAAATGACAGAGAAAGATTGTGAGTGCAGAAAAGTATATCATTAGTACATTCTTTAGAACTTTCATGTTAGTTTGAGCCAGAATACAGGATATTTAGTTATTTCTCCAGTTTAAACACAAATTTTCAAATGCAGACTCTCTTGTTAAGAAGATTATCTACATGCCAGCCCCTAATTTAAAAGTCATTTTTGCACTAATTATAAAATTAGAAGCAGTGCAGCATTAACATTACCCAGGACTAATACCTCCCAATGAAAAGATAAAAAATGTCTAGAGTGTCAGCTCTTATCAGAGCCTCAAGTTAAGTGTCAGAACAGAGGACAAATTTTGTTTTCATAATTTTTTATTGAAAGAACATTGCATTAAATATAAGTTTCTGGTGTACAGAAACCAACATCTGTGTACACTAAATGCAACACTGGAAGTTTAATTCTGACCTTTCCCAGTGGATTCCTTCCACCTGATTTACCCACACCCCTTTCTCTCTTCCCTCTAGGAATCATTAATTTGATCTTATAATCTAAAATTTTATTTTTGTTTTGTTTAGTTGTTTGTTTTCTCTACCTACCTACATATGAGTGGGTTCATATGGTGTTTGTCTGATTTATTTAACTAAGCACAATATCCTATAGATGCATTAATGCTGCAAATGGCAGGATTCTTCTTTTATTATAGCTGAGTAGTATTCCATTGTTTATATTTCATCTGTTCCCATTTTTTTATCCAGTCATCTGTTGATGGACACTTAAGTTTTTTCCAAGTTTTGGCTTTGTAAATAATGCTGCAATGAACATCTGTTATCAGCGGTGGAGTTAGGGGGGGAGGGTACATATTATCTCTTCCAAATAGTTTAGTTGTATATTTTATATTATTGGGTAAGTACCCAATATCTAGATTTTATAGAATTTCTAATTTAATTTTTCTTGAGTAATTTCTAGACTTTAGAATTTCTGTTAATAAATAAGTTCTGTTGTAGTAAAGATTGTTTACAAGATGCTAGTGTTTTCTAGCTATGGATAATTTGCAAAATATGATTTCCAGAATGTTTTTTAAACTTTCCCCCCAATTTTTATGTTGCATAATATAAAATCAGAGAATTCATTATGAGAAACCTAAATCCAAAACTCACATTTCTATTAAACTGGGACAGCAAAATATATCAACAGTCACACCAATTCTTTTTCTCACAGGCACTGGGCAAAACAAACCAAACTAATGTATGGTCTTTATCTGTTGTCTCACAGATCTGAGGAACTCCTTATCATCCCTGACTTGGCTGTCTCTCACCTTCCCTGTTGCCCTCTCAGTACTCTCCCTCCCTGTACATTGGTCACCTTCGTCTCCTCCTGCCACATTACATTTTAAATCATTCTTGGAGGTGTCTGTTTCTCCTGGGAGGGCAAAAGCGCCCTGAGCACAGGGCCATGCTGTAACCGTCTATTTTACACCAGCATTCAACACTGTACTTCCTCATGTTGGGAATCCAGAGTTAAGGTTTTCTAATTCTACCTTGATCTGAATATTTTTCACTGTATTTAACAAATGCCAAAATCTCAGTAAAGACACTAGTTCTAAGCACTAATGTGATAGCACAGTGTCTTGTTGTCTGCCTGTTATATTAAGCACTTTCATTTTGTGGAACCCCCAAATCAAAGATTCAGGGCCATAAACTAAAAGTCAAAGCAGTTAATGTAGACTTCATCCGTTTATCTGTAACCTGTGTCCTTAGCATGTATGATGTATTTATGAGGGTTTACGTAATCTGCAATTTGAAACTATGATTTTCATAAATCTCATTTATATTCACATTCTTTTAAGTTACTATAGATTTTAAATATTTCTTTCTCTTTACCATTTTCCTGTTTTTATTTTCAAAAAAAAAGGAGCTGGTGGCTGGACCCCCCTTGTGTCAAATAAATACCAGTGGCTACAGATTGACCTTGGAGAAAGAATGGAGGTCACAGCTGTGGCTACACAGGGAGGATATGGGAGCTCTGACTGGGTGACCAGCTACCTCCTGATGTTCAGTGATGGCGGGAGGAACTGGAAGCAGTATCGGCGAGAAGAAAGCATCTGGGTAGGTGCCTTTATTTAAATTCACAGTCTGCTAAACAATGAATTACACAGCTACTACATGTTATTGCAAATTTATTAGCTCGTGCAGAAACAGAGCCTCCTAAATTATTTGAAAATGTTTTCAAGTGAATGTAAGACCCATGTGGCATTTTAAAACACACTGTCCATTTATAATTTATGAAATAAATATAAGTAAAACACTTTCATAATGTGGTGAAATACTGAAAATGTCTTTTCATGATTCCTTTAAATAATGCAGTCTAGAGAATAAATAAGTCACCTCTTACTTATTATTGCTCTATAACAGAGTATTACCTTGGCATTTTTAACAAAGTAAATTTATTCTCTTATGTCCTCTGACTAAATGAGATTTTTGAAAGATCCTGCACATTAGAAATACATGTAACAGGGACTCTCCCCTGTGGGGAATCTGTTGAGGGACACAGTTTTTGTCCCCACAGGACCTTGGGTATACTGTGTGACTCTTGTATTTCAGGGATTATAGATCTCTTTGGAATTCAACAAATTTAAAGTATTTTGAATCAATGACACGGTTTCTACTTTTGAAACCATGCTTTTTGAAGAACTAAATTTTGTTACACTTTGAAATATTAAAAGTACATGGAAATATATCACATACTTAATATTTCATGTATTTCACTCATACTCTGTTCTGAATGAGAGGTTCAAGAAGTAGAGTGTTGCAAACATCTGCACAGTATTTACATTTGACTGATGGAGGAACTGATGGGAGGGTTGCCAGGTGGAGAAGAAACTGCTTTGTTTTTATTATTAAAAATAGAGTTTAGATGATTGCCAGGGGTTGTGGGGTGGGGAGAAGGAAAGTTAATATTTAATGGAAACAGTTTCAGTTGGAGAAGATATTATCTGGTGATGGCCAGTGATGTTGGTTACACCGCAATGTGAGTGTTAATGCCCTAGAACTCTAGGGCTTCAACATTCTTAAATGTGACAAAAGTGGTAAAGTTTATGCTGCATGTATTTTAACTATACTGAAAATATCCAGGTTAATTTCTTTTTGATTTAGGCTAGAGTGAAGGTAGGAAGAAAAGTATTCTGCTGAAAGGCATAGTTTATCTATAAAAGTAACAGACAAAGAAATGGTAATGTTCATTGGATAACAAACAACCTTCATTTGGGGCCTCCCTGGCGGCACAGCGTGTTAAGTCACAGAACTATAAAACTGTACAGAGCCACTGCAGAGTTTGATCCCTGGCCAGGGAACTGACCCACATGTCGCAACAGACCTCTCCTGTCTTGCCCGCTGCGCCCCTCAGCAGGGTATCTCAGTAGATCTGCCTGTTCTGCTCCCCACTCTGTATCTGGTGAATGCTCTCACCTCCCCAAACCTCTGGCCTTCACCCCAGTTCTTGTACGCATAAAAAAATAAATTAAAAAAATAACAATAACCTTCATTTGAATATCTTTTAGAGCCCTGTTACTTAGTATAACAATAGATTGTTGTCTGTTTAATTTTTTATTTTTTAATTTATTATTTAAAAAAATTAAATGTACTCTTTTCGTAGACTATTGTTAATTTTGGGGCAATATATGGTTTCTCCCCTTAGGTGTGGTCACCGTAGTTCTCCCACCACCAAAGTACTCATAGTCCATCACTGTATTCCCTTGTGTCCTTTCCCTACCTGTTTTCATCCCTATACATCCCTTTCCCCTCCCCTCCTGATGCCTCATATCTGTGGTCAGCTTTGTTTTGTCTGATGCTTGGTTTGAGTTTTTCTGTACTCCACATATTAGTGAAACCACCTGATATTTATCTTTTTTACTCCTGATTTATTTAACATCAGCCTTTCCAGCTCCATCTATGTTGCCACAAATGGCATGAGTTTATCGTTTTGATTGCTGAGTAGTATTCCATTGTGCATGTATTCTATATCTTCTTAAATCATTTGTCTGTTTTGTGGCATTTGGGTTGTTTCCATATTGTGACTATTGTAAATAGTGCTGCAATAACATGAGAGTGCAGGTTTTCTTCCTTCCTTCCTTCCTTTCTCCCTTCCTCCCTCCCTCCCTCCCCCTCTCCCCTCTTCCTTTTCTTTTCTTTCTTTCTTGTTTTTGTTTCTCTGGGTAGTTTCCTATGAGTGGAACCCTTGGATCATGTGGTAGATTTATTTTTGGTGTTTTGAGGGTCTTCCACACAGCTTCCCATAGTGGCTGGACCAATTTGCATTCCACCAGCAGTATAAAAGGATTCCTTTTCACCAGCATTTGTTATTTCTGATTTTTTTTTTAAATGGGCCATTCTCACAAGCGTGAGGTGGTAGCTCACTGTGTTGTTGGGTTCTGGAGATTGATTTTCTTTCTGTGGTGTATTGTTCCCCTGAGGACTGGCTTGACCATTTGTATTTTTCTTTCTCCCCATTGTTTGCTCTCAGTTTTGCTCTACTGAAGATGTGACATCTATTGTGTGTGCGTTCCTCTCCTACTGTTCTTGTTAGTAGTAGATACAGTACTGTGGTAGATTCAGGTGGTAGATACAGTAGCTGGGGCCTTCCACAGAGAAGACCAGGATGGTGGTGGTCCTGGCTATCTGGGCGAGTGTCTAGAGGGGTCTTTCAGGGGATTAAGAGGCCTCTTGCCACTCCAGAGACCTGATATGAGTCTGGGACCTCACCAGTCAATGTGAGTGCTGGGAGCAATCTTGTGGGAGATCATAAGTAGGTCCAGGCAGATGCAGGTGGAGTCCCTCGGGAGGCTTTGAGGCCTCTGCCAGTCTTGGGACCACTGGCATGGTCTCGTGGAAGGTGGCAAGGGCTCTTGCCTCTCTGACACCTTCCCCTGGGGTTTCACTGGTCTGGACAGGCTCTGGCAGGGTCTATTGAATTTTTCATCTCTGGAACTCTTACAGGTTCATTAATAAGTGTTGATGTAAATAGAATCAAAATCAGCTGGTTGTTTAACATTAGATAAAAGAACAAAATGGGAGGAAATTTGTGTGTATTTACAGGGCTGACTGATTTAAAGTTCCCAAACAAGCAGTTGCCATGTGTTTGGTCAGGAGTAGATAAGAATATCAAGTTAATTTTAAGAAACACCAAGTGTAAACCAGTGTTAAGATAAACATTAAGAATAGATAACACTTGAAATTGAATGAGGAATCTGATTATATAGAGAGCTTTTGTTCAAAACTATATACAGTCATGCCTTGCTTAACAAAAGGGACACATACTGAGAAATATATACTTAGGTGATTTTGTCCTTGTGTGAACATCAGAGTGTATGTATGTTATTCTCCAAATAATACGTCTCCATCTTGCTGGCATAACAATTCAGGATGCCATCCTAGAAGAGAAGTAGGGTCATCTGTGACTTCTTATTGGCCCCGTAGTACATTGGCAATGTGCTAAGGTGTCACTAGGCAACAGCAGTTTTGGGAACCATCATTGTGTATGCAGACTGAAGCATCATTATGTGACTTGTGACTTTATTGCTTTTGAAAATTAGATAACTAATAGTCAATGCATGCATAGTTTTAGTTATATTAAGGTTCATATTTTTGCCCTACCAATCCCAATAAATGATTGAGAAACTATGACTTTCTTGTTTTTCAGTTCAACAGACTGATATCACTATCTGCCAATCTGTTTACAGGGAAGGTGCTCACGGGCAACAGTGTCCAGAGCAGTGGCCTTGTTAATCATAGACCACACCGGGTAGGCGACTGCGGACCCCCCAATCATATCAGGCAACATTCTGTAGACTGAATAGCCTGCTTCCCATTACCATCTATAACGATTAGAGACCCTGCCTTCCCTCGCTCCATATCCTTTACTTTTCAGCACCTGGACAGAGCAGAAATTTGGTAAATGTTGGCTGACTTAAATAAGTGGAATCTGTCTTCTGCAGGATGCCTTTCTTGACTCTCTGATCTGCCTGCCTCTGTTCCCTTGATCTCAGCTCAGTGGTCCTTGAAGCTTCAGTGTAGAAATGTGTTTCTCCTCTCTTATATTCTGAGTGCCTTTAAGAACGGGCCTTCATCCTTGTGTCTTCAGCATTCACACCACAGCTTAAGTGAATTAATCTCCTTCTTTGGGCCTGACTATATTAGCCAGCAGTATATCTTATTAGTTGATAATTATGAGATTATTCTTATAGTGCCTCTAGGCCTTTCAAATAGAGTTGGCTAATGTTAATAATAAAATACCCACCTTACTTAAAGCTCTACCTATTTTCCAGGTGGTTGTTTAGATATGAATTGGTGACATTAACTTGAGAATGCATTTAATAAAAAAAAATCCTCGAGATATTTACACTCGTTGATGAAGTTAACATGTTTATTCACTTTGTCATTTTATGAGCTTTCTACCACTGCTATAACAATTTAGCAGCTTATCACAAGACAGAGTTTTTATGTCACAGTTTCTATAGGACCATAGGACCATAGATCTGGCTGGGTCCTCTCTTTAGGATGTCGGCAGAGCTGCCTTATTTCCTGGAGGCTTTGGGAAATATTTCTCCTCCCAGCTATAACCCTTCCCAGGCTGGATGTCTGGCTGGGAGGACTAACACAGTGATATCCTCATGCCTGTGATCTGTTACAAAGGACACAGAGCAAAATATGCAAAGGAAAAATGTGCATGGGGTGAAGTCCAGAGAATACCATGTGAAAGTTTCCAGGAATCCTCTTTTTGGGAGTCACACAGGACCGACTTAATTTCCCCAGCAAGGAGTTATAGTAACACTCTTGCAATGTTGCCAACTCTTGGCAAGTCCCTTCTTTCATGCAAAATAACATATTCACAGGTTCCAAGCATTAGGCCCTGGATATTTTTGCGACCATCCTGCCTACCACCCTGTATTTATATATTCTTATTTTTTTGCTTTTTGCTTTTGGTATCCCTTCATGCAATAGTCACTAGATTTGAACATGTTTTCAAGTCATAGGAAATCATAATGCAGAGGAACCTGAGCACCTGCTCACAGTTGGTGACCTCAGGATTATCCCCATAACAGGCTGCCAGTGCACATGTCACCCCAGCAACATCAGCAACTTGTAGCCAAAGAGCCACAACCTTTACTCTCAGGAGGAAAGATTGTGAATCTTTTCTCCCCAGGAGGCCTGTCTCCTTTATAGTAAGGTCAAATCAATACCTCATTCTCTATGTTAAACTTTTCTTGCATATTCTCCTTATCTTAATTTGTCAGATGATTATTCCTCTGGATATTCCTATGATACATACTAACTTTGTCTACTAATATATGTCAATGCTCTTTCATCTGTAGTTCCAAGTTAAAAAAAAATGAGTAAAATATTGATCACAACTTCCTACTTGAAGTAAAATGAGATTAATTAATTAATTATTAATCATTTATAAATAAGACATGAGGTCTTTATGTTACATTGGGCAAGTGTCCATGTACTTTACAGTAGGAAGGCTAATTAAGCCATGAAACACAATGTATATAGCTCTCTAAATTTTCAAAATTCTTAAATAGAAATGTAGCTGTCAACAATGTTCTCGGCTCAGGGATTTGAGGGCTGTAGGATCAGTCACTAAAGTTAGCTATCCAAATGGACTGATTTTTAATGAATTTATAGACTTTACTAGTTATATGTTTCACATGGATTTTCTTTTCTCAGTGAGTGACAGCTTCCACCACTGAACCGTATTTGTATGTGGGAACAACCAAATCAATTAAACAAATATTCAGAATTTGAAATCCATTTCAAATGAAAGAGAATTTTTATTTAAATGGAAATATGGGAATGTATGTTAACTAACAGAACAGACATGGCTATCTCTTCCAAGGGACACAGGACAACATCTGATGTGCAGAGTAAACATTCTCATTCGAAACATAGCAGAAGAGTACTCATGGTTTGAACAAGGTTAGAAGAATGTGTTCATTTCCTGAAAGATGTGGACAACTCTGCTTTTCATTGGTCACTTATGAAGCCACAGAATTTGCCAAAGCCTAGTGCTGAGATCCGTAGCTGAAAGGCAGCCCGACCAAGTCAGAAATCCCCCCCTGCCGAGGATCCTGTGATGACATTGAAGCTAGCGGTACTGTAGATTGATGATTACTGATTTAATCACAGTGATCCGCAATGTTTATTTTCTGATTATTTCCCAAGGAATAAATCATCAAAGATGTATATTGATAAACCATGACTCTTTAATTCATTATTACAAAGTCATGAGGACTCTTGTAGATTGGTAGATTTAAATCCAAACCACTGTGAGCTGGGCTCCGGGCTCCCCTTTTGGTCTCTGGACCAGGAGGGGGGGCATTGAGGGACCCAGCATCATCATCCTGCTCAGGGTCTTGGATGTGTGAGCATCTGGGAGGAGGGAGAGGCCCATGGCAGGTGGCCTAGGGCTCTTATGGACATTGGGGCTTCAGGGCCTCCACCCCTGTACTGGAAGCCCCTCTGTCCTCATGCGTCCCTATTACAGACCCCGTCCAATCAGCCATCTCAGACCACCTGCTCCAAATCTGCCTCCTCCATTGTGGTGGTTTGGGAACAGTGGAATGACCCATGAAAGCAAGTCTGATGTCCCTCTCTCTCCTTGGGTGGCCATGGCTCATGGTGTTTGCTGCAGTGAGGCTCCTCCATCCACACCTGTCAGCCCTTGTGACCAGTGAGCCCCTTTTCTGCCACAGGGAACTTTCCTACAGCAATCCCTGGGGGCTCTAGTCTTCTGCTTAACTTTGACTTTACTTTTGTCCCCTATGAGTTCTCTCTTCTTTATCCTTCTATTCTGATTAGTATATATGCTGCCAAAGTGAGTACCTGACTATTCTTCTTTCACCTGTCAATAAACATTTTACTCCTGCCTTTTTCTTTGTATCTTTATTTTCTCTCCATTGCCCCCTTATTTTCTCCTTTTATCTTTAGTGTTGCAAATTATGGAAAATCAGCACCAGTCAGTTCAGGTAATTTGGGGAGGATTTCACTGGGTCTCTGGTTTGGCTATGAGCTACCCTGGGCCCTCTGTGGATTGACTTCTGATTCTTTCCATTATCCTTTACCTTCTTTTCTATTTCTCTGCTTTCCTCTCCTTAGACTTTTTACCTTTCTACTTCTGACTTTCTTCTCTACACAAAAGGGCCTGGTTTACTAAGGGTCCTGCTACTAAGCACGTGGCCCACGGATCAGCAGCATCACCTTGGATCTTGATAGAAATATGGAATATCAATCTCCACTCCCACCTACTGCATTAGAGCCTGAATTTTTACAAGTTTCCCAGGAAATTTCAGGGCAAATTGGTGAGAAACAGTGACTGATGACCCAGGTCCCATCTGTGGGAGATATCATTTTCCATCCAACTCTAGTTGCCATGGTCGTAAGGGGTCATGCCCTCTGCTGGAGGACTCGACTTGTCCAATCCACAAGTTACCCTGACTACATGATCCTCTATGTAACTAGACCTCAGGTAAGCTTGCTCCAAGGCCCGGTGGCTACAAGACCCCCTCCTTCTCTCTGATAGTTGTCAATCTAGTTGGACAAAGCCCAGAGAATTTTCTCCTCATTGCCAATAAATAACAATTAAGTGGATAAAGTGAGTCCTGTCTTTGAGAACTGTAATATTTCTTGAGCCTGCATACTATGTGTTAATTAAGACTTTATTAAAAACTCATCATAACTCTAATTAAAAATTTTATATCCTTTATGAATTCTATATGGGACTTGCTATTTAGAATGGATTGACAGCTTAGAATTTAAGAGACTATTTTCTCTTTGCAGGCTTTTGGTGCGAAAAAGTGTACTACCAAGAATAGAGTGGTACTGTATGTTTGAGAAAACTAAGGTAAATTATTTAAAAGACCTGTAAGTTCTCAGATAAATAATTTTATATAACAGATTTTTTTGCTTTTGAAAAAATATTTATCTTTTGGTCCATTGGTGAGAATAAAATAGAAACAGCAAACCATTTGAAACTTTATTCTTCCTTTGGGTAACTTTCAGCCCAGAAAACCAAGTCAAAATGTATACAATTAATAGTGTATTGAAAGATGCACAACAATCTTTCAGTGCTCTAAAAGAACAACCATGTTGACTCCAAAGATTAGAAATAGAAATGACAGGGGAAATATTGGAAGCATGATGGGTGGGTTGTGGGGAGCTACAGTCCTTACATCTGCAGTGCTTTACTTATTTAAGGGAAAGCTGATGTGCATATGGTAAAATCCCCATCTTCTTAAATACAAACCGTACATATATGTGTGTCTGTTGAGGGGCATATGTTGGATGTATCGCTTAATCAGAAAACATAATAAAGAAAATTCATTTCAGGTTTAACCTGCTACCTAAATTTATTTATTATGGTTACTTTGTATGAATAGAAAGATCCTATAACCGATTTATGATTTTCAAATGAAAAAGAAAAATAATGGCACATATCTTAATAAAAAAATCTTGAGTCAGAGTTAAGAAAGGGTTTGTAAGGAAGTAAACTCTCTGGCCAAGTGTGAAGCTCTGTTGGGAGTGGTTTTGTTTTAATTCTAGTCATTTAAAAATATGTTGGTTTATTTCAGGTTCAGGTTCATACGTGAATGTCTGGTAAATTGATGGCTCATAGGAGCTAACCACATGTTATGTAGGAAATTGCACAGAAAGACTTACAGGGTCAGCATTGGCTGATTCCAAGTTGGACTCTGAGACTTGTTTGTTTGCTTTTTAGCAGAATGTGAGCAACAGTTCAATGATTTCATACCCATTACTTCCATATACGTGACCTTCTGGGGACCACTGCTATCTCCTTCCTAACCATCTACCTCATTGATCCCTGTGGCAGCGACTTTGTGCCCTGGGCTGCCTTGTACTTACCATCGTGGACTGAAATTGCATTTTATCTATGTGTCTCCCTTTCCTGGCTTTGAGAGCCATTAGATCAGGGATTGATCTGCCCAAAGGGCCAGGTCTATTACAGTTTTTCAATAAAGGGTTGTTGGGTTAAATTAAGGAAAGGCTGCTGTTCTAAAATAGATCTTAACCAGAAGGGTAGTTAAGGCATACAGAAAGTTTAAACTACCGTGTGATGCTACGTATGTGATGGGAGAGGATTGCTGCCAGTTCTAAGTGCCATCTAAGAGGTTTAGCACTTCTTCCCCCACAAAGCTGTACAGGATGAAACCCTATCGAACTGAAGAGAGAAGTGGTCCCATTTGCCCTTAATTGTGGATCTTAGTGACAATAGAGACTTGATCTATCATCAGAAACTCTCTGAGCCCCTGAAAAGGTTGAAAGGGAGAATGGACTGGGCCTCCTGAGCTGTAACCATAAAGTAACATGGCTCCCCAGAGGCAGGGATGCTATGAGGAAGCTGTAATGGGCTCGGGTCAGGGCTGGCTGCTCTCTGTGCGGAGCCTCCTTCTCTCGCTCTCGGGCTCAGAACCCCGCCGACCTGAGCACCTTCACCCTTCCTAAGACTGTTAACAGGCACACTTCCTGTTGTAATTCTAGGACTTTTCATTTCTCACTAATTCTCTTTCATTATATTTATTCATTTTGTGTGTATTTCACGTCAGTTCTATAGACTGTGACTTGCTTACCTCTATATCTTTTGTACCTACTTCATGGTATACAAAAGTAAGGACTTAACTATGTGAAATGAGAAGTAACAAATCTTGAGACATATTATAAATTACAACTTTATTTTTCTGATAAAGAAATGGTTACTGAAGTGGTGACACTAGAACCTATGGAAGTTAAGGTTATGTTTTAAAAGATAAGTCATAAATAGGAATATAACTAGAATGTGACAGTAGTGAGGGAGATAGCTTTAAAAGTAATTATTTAAATTCATTTTTGAGAGCACAAAAATGATTTTTTTGTTTTAAGCAAGAAAAATGAATGATGGAAAAATGAATTCTTACAGAAAAGGTGCTGTAAGGCACCAGCATGGCAGACACACAGAGAGGAAACACCAGTTTCAGGGGAGTTCAGAGCAGGCAGCCCAGGGAGGCCTCCACCAGGATCTCATGGAAGTTCTCCTGAGTCTGCTGCAATTTGGGCAGCAACATGTTGTGCTAATAGTAGTTTTCATGTGGAGGGCCAGTCAAACTACAAATTTTACAACTTGCACACACAATGTAAATATAAAGGCTGCACACACAATATGCTCTTCATAGGCAATTTCCTGGATTTATAATTTTGACATGAGAAACTCAAGTGATTTGGAGCCAGATTAATGGAGTCTTGAGAAGATAGCCCACAGTGAAGGTGGAAGCGGAGTGGTTTCAAATACAGCTTGGCTTGCTGTTCTTCACAACTCCTGTGGTTTATATATTCTGAGTTAGAACAATTTTCTGCCTTTGATGCAGACATATTTTATAAATTTATGTAGACGTAAGCAATAATGAAATATATAATACAATTTTACAAAAAAAAAAGGATGACAGGCTTTAGGCATTTAAAAATAAATATATTAATACTGCTGCCTCAAGACTCTGAGATGAGAATCTGTCATTAGCAAACCTCAAGCTTTCAGAGAAGGCCAGGGCATTTTTTGGGAAACTGGATGCCCTCCAAAGATGTTTAAAGGTCTCAGACTGAGGGAAATACTTTGAATTCCCACTAACAGTACACAAGGATTTCAATTTCTCTTCATCCTCACCCAGTTACTATTTTTATTTGGTTCCGTTACCCGCTGAAATGCCCTGGAGATTTAGAGAGAGTTGCTTCATCATGCGCACTGAGTGACCCTGCATGTTCTTGCTGAGAAGGCCAAGAATGCAGGCCCTGAGCGCCCTTTACCCAGGCCATAATCAGGGTGCTATTGAAAAACACAGTATGACTGGGAGATGGGGTGCTGTTTCTCCCTGACAATGAAAGCGGTGCATGTTCAAGGCCCTGTCCTCTAAAGTAGCATCCATATGGATGCCCTTCTGCACACCCCAAAATAGTAAGGAGGCAGAAGTGATACAGGGCAGGAAGGGAGGAAGGGGCACTAAAACCAGCCAGGGACACTGTCCAAATAATTTGCTGGCCACTGTGTGAGGTCTTCACCTGCGCAAACAATTGCAAGACTACGCAGGCTCAGAGAACAGCAATGGGATTTATTTAACAAATCGGGGGAAAAAAAAGAGTGACTGAGGCCAAAAATGGCCATTTACCTCACCCAAAACAGTGTCCAGGCTTTTAAGTCCCAAACATAAAGTAGCTAAAATGGCATCTTCCCACCACTGAGGATGCGGAGCTCCTCTCCCGAACAATAGGCCATATTCCCAAGATGGCATCTTGCTGCCTCTGCGGACATGCAGCGGCCAGATTATAGGCCAGGTTCCAAGTCACAAAGACAGCAGAAGATACAACAGAAGATGCTCCTGGAGCTTCCGAGATGCTCCAGCACAGCACCACACAAGCGACACTCAAAATAGCAGCCACGACAGTCAAATGGCCCAACAAAAGGCCACACTCATAGCTCAGCGAGTCATCTGGCTCCTGGTCTTTACCTTCTCCCTTGGTTATAACAGCAACAAAACCAAGAACAGTTTGAGTCGCTGGGATACTTGGTAAAGCCTCTGAACTTTTCCTCTCTGAGGTTGGCTGCTGGAGGCCTCCACCTTCACAGGCCCACAACAGCCTTCTGCAGTATGGGCATGGGCATGGGCATGGTGGGGGCTAACATCCGCTGATCCCCAATGCTGAAAAGCAGAAAAAGCTAAATCCTAAAGACTAAAAGAATCCACGCCCCCTTCTGCAGTCGCTAATATTTCTTCTCAGTTGCTCCACCCCAAATGCGATACTTTTTAGCATTTTCCCTGAGGCTATCTAGCCTCACCAACAACCCCTCCAGGAGTCACCACCTGTCACAGACTTTGGCCTCAGCCACCAGTTACAGGTTACAGAGGGACTGATACAGTCTTCACTCTGCCGTCGCTCCTCTGTCGTGGGCCGCTTTCAAAGTGGTGTCTTTAACGCCTTTCTCGATGACCATAAGCTACGTGATGGCTGGTATTTGGAGCACTTTTAGTTCTTTTCTCTTTCATGGTGCTTCTGTGCTGGTATCTGCCTCTAACTCATACCCTCAACATAAATTATGTCAAATATAAGATCTGTATGCTAATGCATATTAGACACACTATTTATACTGTCATTTTATTAAACATGAGAGATATAAAAATATGTTCATTGCTTATTTGCTATTTTCTATTCAAATAGGGAGTAAATTTATTTTTTGTGTCAACAGAATCAGTCATCTCTATGGTGAATTTATTCCAGTGCAGGCTTTTTGATGATATAGATAAAGATAAATACTACTTCAATTGAAGGAAAGCCCTTTTAGGGGACTTTCTTCACCTACTTGAAAGAAAGGTCTCTGAGGCCACATTACAGAGGTTTATATGTAGGGGGCCCAAGGCCCCTCTCTGTCCCGCGGGTGTCCCCTGGCTGCATCATTCCACACTCTACCTCTGTTGTCACATCCCATTCATCCTGTGTTTCTTCATCTCGCCCACCTCCTCTGAGTTCCAGGTCCTGCAGTGGGGAAGGCCAGTACTCCTAAGCTCTGAGTTGTTCAAGGGTCAAGTATATCACATTTTGATGTCCACTAAGAAAATGGGGTTTATTTGGATTTGAACACCAGCCATTTATTTTGTATTATTCAGTGTTCTTAATCATCCTACCTCAGCGGCTTATCGTCCTTTAAGTGCTTTGAATATTTTAACAATTCAATAACCTTTTTCTTAAAGAGAGAGAAGAGAAAAATTGTGTGAACTGTGGAAAGAGATCCCCAGGGAGCTCTTGAGTATACTGTAGCAAAAGCTTTATTAGCTCAAGTTGTCACTGAGGGAAAATTCAGATATAGGAAAAGCTCCTATTTATTTTAAGGAAATTTGAAAGTTACCAAAAAATATTCTAAGAACAGGATGCAGATTTACCATGGAAATAATTTTTCATCCCTATATCCCCACATAATAATAGGTGAAATGGTCAATGAATTGCATTGTCAATGGTTTTCTATCCTTAAATAAATTAATAAATGTATTAATCAGTTATTTAAGGAAGCTGACACTGATATCCAAGTTCCCTTGAAGTACCTGCCTGTCAGATATTCTGTGACATCTTTAAAATGAAAGGAATTAAGTTTATCCTTATATTAGTTTCCTGGTATTGCTGCTATAAAGTACTGGCTGGCTTACAAAACCAAAAATTGATTCTCTTACAAAATTCTGGTGGCTTGAAATCCTAAATCAATGTGTTAGCAACACTGGGCGCTCTCTGAAGGGTGTAATGATAAATCTGTCTTATCATCCTTTTGGCTTATGGTGTTAGTAATTGTTGATGTGTAAGTCTTTTCTATTCTTATAAGACTCCAAGTCATATTGGGTTAGTGCCCACCCCAATGACCTCTTCTTTTTCATTACATCTGCAAAGCCTTCATTTCCAAATAACAAAAGATTCGCCCGTTCTGGATATAGGACTCCAGCTTATCTTGACATGAGATTGGTCAGGAAGGACAGAGATAATTTAGTGAAATGTTATTTATCAAAAAGGAGGAGAAGAACGTTCTCATTTTGTTTAATGTGTCTTTTACAAGGGAGAAAGAACAATAATTTGGAATAGACAAAAAAAAGCTTTTGTTTTTCCTGGCAAATAGACATAGGCCAGTTAGCAAACAGCTCCTCTTAGTGCACAAGAATTGGGATTCAGAAAGGAAGGCTGGATTTTGGGACAAGGTGAAGCATAGTGATAGTGAACTAACATTTACTGAGTGTTTCTTGTGTTCAGTCATGATGTTAAGCATTTCAGGTCCATCATTTACTTTTTCAATGAGTATCTTCATTTTACAGATGAGGAAACCGAGGATCAGACTTAGACAATGATCATTTTCTATGCTTACTACAATATTATAAGATATGGTCAAGGCAGCCCTTCTTATCCTTTTTTTTAAAGATTTATTTATTTATGCATACAAGAGCTGGAATGTAGGCCAGAATATGAGGAGTCACCAGAGACAGAGTGGGGAGCAGAACAGGAAGATCTACTGAAATACACTGCTGAGAAGAGCAGCAGTGGAGACAGGAGAGGTCTGCTGCACCATGTGGGAAGCTCCCTGGCTGGAGATCGAACTCATGCTGCAGTGGCTGCTGACAGCTTCACAATACTGAGACTTAACCCCTTGGACCACCAGGAAGTCCCCCTTATTCTCATTTTAATCATTATTGTTACTATTGTTGCCATTACTACCTGCAATGAGGTGGTTCCTCAGTGCACAGTATAGTTAGGGGAGGAAGGGAGGCAGACAGCATAGAAGGGTTGTGTTCCTGGCAAACTAGCAGCAAGTCTGGGTCATCTGAGGGTTAAGTGTTGAGGGGGACCAAAGTCAGGGGTTAGGGATAGTCTGGGAGTTGCTGGCCTCTCCTGAAAAGAATTGTAAGTGATGTGTTTTTGCTGCTGTCCCAGTCCAGATTGTGCTTCCATTATTAGAGGTCTGCTCTCTTAAGTCCTTATAAAACAAAGATCTCAGGTTGTTTGGTGCTTTTGTGGTTTATGTCTCCCTGGTAGGAGTGAAATGTTGACCAGGCACAGATGTTCCTGCAAGGCTTGAAGCCATCAATGAGTAAGAGTTCGGTGCTGGACAAAATGAATCCTCTGTTCATAAACAAATGTGGACTTGCTCAGCCAAGGCCGGGTGTCTTGGTTTGGGGAAATAAGCCAGGGTGAAGGCCTGGTTCTAGATCTGGCTCTGGCTTTCTACACCCTTGCCCAGCACAACCTCTCAGAACAGTAGTTTCCTCCTCTGACATCATGGTCTTTACTGGTTCATTTGAAAGCCCCTGTCACAGAAAGCCCTCCCCACTCCATCTCCACACATCTGTTTTTCTCAACCAATCTGAACCTAAGTTCCTGTTCCCAAAGAACTTCCCAGGTTGAGGATAGACCAGGGAAGAAAAAAAGATGAAAGAGCTAATGCAGGTGGGAGAGCATGGGGAAGGGCCCCGGCATGGGAGGAAGCCCACAGACTGCTCACCCTCACTTCCCCTGCCTCTGGGTCAGAGTTGAACTAGATTCAGGTTTTCTATTTATAAATTACTAGGTCATTTTCAAACTTCATCTTTAGTTTATTTTCTAATTTACATTTACTTTGTGGTCAAGCTTGCTTGTTTTGCTTTCTTCTTTTTTCTTATGATTTCAACTTTATTATTTCCAAGTTATATTTCTTACTTCACTTTCCTCTTATTAATGCTCTTTTATGTGATTTTTTTAATTACCCTTTCTGTATTTTGTCTATGTAGCAGCCTTTTGAGAGGACCTGTTTGGTGATTTCCCCTTTACCTCAAAATTGTAGGATAATAGTCTAACAGACAATTTCCTGGCGGATTTTCTGCTGCCCTTTTTGGTGGGAAGCAGTTTCAATGAAACTGAAGTGGTTGTAGCTGGTCAATATAACCCTCCAAATCCTAACGGAATGGTAGAACGGGGATCCTCAGCTCTTGAAATCTGGGTTGAATCATGAGAGTATAATGTTCTGTCTTTCAGTTCTTTATTTAGATAAATGATTGAGTCCATTACCATAAGATAAAAAAGATGTTAGCATTGGCAATATTTAGGTAAGTAGTGGGTATTTTGAGGCTCTTTTAGTAAAGTTAATGACTATATTCCCTGGTACTGAATGAAAAATTGCACTATGTGTCTGGCCACAGATGACAACACTAAGTGATTCTAAATTAGGTGTAGTGGCAAGGGGATTTTGTGTCATTGACATGAAATTGAGGATGGTGGGTACAGGCGGTTATCACGTGGAGTACCCAGGAAATCTGCACCCATGGTTGAGAATTTATATGTAGAAAATTCTGTGCCTTTCTCACTAATCACAAATCAGTCCAGGTCATACTGACAATCTTCACGTAAAGAAAATATACTTCCTATCTGAAAAAAACGTTTCTATTATGCTAAAATATACAATAACATTAATTTCCCACTTTAACTATGTCCTCTATCACCACCACCTTCCATCTTCAGAAAGTTCTCACCTTCCTTAATCAAAATTCAGTGCCCATTAAACACTGCTCCCCCTTTCCCCTCCCCCAACCCTCACAACACTACTCTACTTTCTGTCTCTAGGATTTCACCTACTCTGGTACCTCATATAAGTGGAGCAATACAGTTTTTATCTTTTTGTGACAGGCTCATTTCCCTCAGCATAATGTCTTCCAAGTTCATCTGTATTGTGTCTTGTGTTAGAATTTCCTTCATTTTAAAGCTAAATAATAATTATAGTATTTATCGACCTCATTTGTTTTTCTGTTCATTGGTTGATGGTTCTCTGAGTTATTTCTACCTCTTGAGCATGGTGAATGATGTTATGAACATGGGTGTACAAATATCTCCTTGACATCCTGCTTTTACTTCTTTTGGATATATACCAAAACGTGGAATTGGATCACATGGTTATACTACTTTTAATTTTTTGAAGAACGCCATGATGTTTTCTGCAATGGCTTCACTAATTTCCATTCTTGCCAATAGTGCACAGGGCTCCAATTTTTCCACATCCTTTACAACACATTTTTCTTTTCTAAAAAAAATTAAAAAGTCCTACTAATTAGTGTGAAGTAGTATCTCATTGTGGCTTTGACTTACATTTTCCTAAAGATGACTTGTTCTTCAGCATCTTTTTCATATACTATTGGACATTTGTATATCTTTTTTGGATAAATGTCTATTAAAAAGTACCTTGCAGTCTTTAATCAGGTTAGACCTTTTTCTGATAGTTGTTTTTATTGAGATACACAAGTTACAGATATATTCTGATGTGAACTGCTTATCAGATATATGATTTATTAATATATTCTCCCTTTCCATGGGCTGCCTCTTCAACTTTGTCTATAGTGTTCGTTGATACCTAAGTTTTCAATTTTATTGTATTTGAATTTATCTCTTTTGTATTATGTTGCCTGGGCTTTTGGTGTCATATCCAAGAAGTCACCCCAAAACTCAATTTGATGAATTTTGTCCTGTATTTTCTTTTAAGAGTTTTATAGTTCTTGTTCTTACATTTAGGGTTTTGATTCATTTGGAGGTAACTTTTTATGTGGCATAAGGGTAGGGTACAGGTTATTTCTTTGAATGTGAATATCCAATTTTCTCAACACTGTTGGTTGAAAGTGTGTCCTTTCCCCTTTGAACAGTACTGGTTCTCTTGTAGATAATACTGGTCAACAAATTTTTACAAAAGTAATGTTACTGAAATAAAATTAGTCATTTCCTATCAATTTGTATGTTTTCAACACGAATATGACAGTCAAATTCTAATTTTGGCTCTAGTTTTTTTTTGTAAGCCGCAATAAATTGATGCTTACATCATGAAATGCATGCTAATAATAATAAGCCTGCGGTTAATATCTGTAAAAAATCAAGTCATAGACAATTTCTTAGATCTTTGCTTGTCTTTTGTACAGCTATTCAGGAATAGAATAGATGGAAGATGGTTTCCATTGTGTGCAAAAGCACAGCCTTAAGACTCAGTTTTGAAGAGTCTAGAAATAGTCTCCGTTCTTGTGGGCCATGAGTGATTTCTAAAGCATTCATGAAGCCCTCAATATCAGAAACAGAATACCAGAGTACTTTCCTTTCTGAAGAAAGACGCCAACTGCTGGTGGCACTTTTGATAGAAAATAATTGTGAACAGTGCCACAATGAACATATGAGTGCATGTATCCTTTCGGATTAGTGTTTTGTGTCTTTTAGGTAAATTCCCAAAAGTTGTATTGCTGGGTCGTATGGAAGCTCCATGTTTAGCAGTTTGAGGAATCGCCATACAGCTTTCCATAGTGGTTGGACCAGTTCACATTCCCACCAGCAGTGTAGAAGAGTTCCTTTTTCTCCACATCCTTTCCAGCATTTCTTGTTGACTATATTTTTAATGTGTGCCATCCTCACAGGTGTGAGGTGGTATCTCATAGTGATTTTGATTTGCATTTCCTTGATTATAAGTGATGTTGAGCATTTTTTCATGTATCTGTTGGCCATTTGCTTTTCTTCTTTGGAGAAGTGCCTTTTGAGCTCTTCCGCCCATTTTTTGATTGGGTTATTGGCTTGTTTTTTTGTTGAATTGTGTGAGTTCCTTGTAAATTTTTGTTATCAGTCCTTTATCAGATGTATTGTGTGCAAAGATCTTTTCCCAGTTGGTAGGGTGTCTGTTAGTTTTGGTTAATGTCTCTTTTGCTGTACAGAAGCTTTTTATTTTGATGTAATCCCATCTGTTTATCTTGTCTTTCACTTCCTTCACTTTGAGGGATGAGTCTTTCAAG
>PVIJ01015890.1:0-34737 GCA_004024925.1 Scalopus aquaticus
TGGACCAGTTCACATTCCCACCAGCAGTGTAGAAGGGTTCCTTTTTCTCCACATCCTTTCCAGCATTTGTTATTGCCTGCATTTTTAATGTGTGCCATCCTCACAGGTGTGAGGTGGTATCTCATAGTTGTTTTGATTTGCATTTCCTTGATTATAAGTGATGTTGAGCATTTTTTCATGTATCTGTTGGCCATTTGCAGTTTTTCATCTTTAAAGGGAGAATAATTATAAGACATCTACTTCATAGGAGTTTAAAAAAAGATTAAATGAGATAATACATGTAATACATTTAGAAAATGTCTGGTACATGGGAACGCCTAAATAAATGCTAGCAATAATAATAGTTACTAATTTTGAAATTAGGAGATAATGTATTTAAAAAGTAGGTTTCTGTTCTACCATCTCTGTCAGCTGTGACTGGAAGAAGCTATCTTGAAATGGCCACATGGCTTATTAGAAAAACCTATTATCAATCATGTGTTGAGGCTTTCAATTAAAAATACATATATTGCTATTGTCAGGTGGCCAGAAACAGCGGATTGCAATTGCCCGTGCTCTGCTTAAGGTAAGCCTGAAGCTACTTGGCCGGGGTTTTTTATTATTTTAATTGGAGACCTTATAATATGTAATTCACTATTCCCCTCCCCCACCCCTCACCCCACCTTTTTTTTAGAGAGAAGAGGTAGGTATGGTTGACAGTTCTGGGTGAAGATGGGATCTAAACCCTGGCCCTTCAGACTCTCCAGCCCGAGCTCTTAACAGCTATGCTGGGGAAAAAGTCCCTCCCAGTGCTGGTGGAAGATGAGTTGAGAGCAGCCCATAGCACATGTTCCAGTTTAACAGGAACTTCCTGTGTACCAGGAGCCCAGTAGTGTGCTAGGGTTGACAGGAGAAAAGTTTAATGCACGAACCTCCCACAGCATACAGTCTAACTAGTGAAACGCTGATTAAACCAAAGTATCAAAACAGTGCAGGTATGCTTATTTGTATAATCTGGAATCAACTACTAAAACGAATAGTACAGACTTGAAATATTTATACAAAACTCCTAGGAGGAAAGGGAAAAGCCATTTTAGCTGAATGCCATAGACACTGTAATTTTTAGAAAATGACAGCCTTCCCCTTTATTATAAAACAACTCTCTTCAGATTTATAAGTGATATTGGGGAAAAACCAGCTTTCTTGAAGCCTCATTTCCATATAAATTTAGAATTGTGTAACCATTACATAAACCAATTTTTGAACACGTCTGGCACGCCGTGTACGATCCCCCGTGTACGATCCCTTGAATCCATTTGCAGTCTTCCCCATTCCTACCTCGAGCTCCAGATGACCACTCATCTACTCTCTGTGCATCTAGAGCTGCCTTTCGGGACTGAAGTCAGATAAGATAGGGTCTTTTGCTTTTAGCCTCTCTGTTTTTCAGGTGCCTTCATATTGTAACCTACATCACTGCTTCATTCCTTTCTGTTGCTGAATGGTATTTCTCTGTATGAATAATCTACAGTTTGTTTATGCACTCACTGGTGGATGAGCATTTGGGGTTTTTCCAGTTGGGAGCTATTGTGAACAGTGCTGCTATGAATAGTGTAAACGTCTCCATGTGGACATATGTTTTCATTTCTCGTGGATAGATTTCTAGGTCAAAACTGCACAATAGACAATAGTGCAGTACACAGGAAGTTCTTGTTAAACTGGGACATATGCTACGGCCTACTCTCAACTCATCTTCCACCAGAACTGGGAGGGACTTTTTCCCCAGCATAGCTCTTAAGAGCCAGGGCTGGAGTAGTGATGATGGTTTAAAATCATCTCTCTTATTTTACATGCTTATCTGTGACACTTAAGGGTTTATTTTTTGGTAGCCGCTTTATTGCTATATATGACCACATACCAGACAGCTTGCCCATTTAAAGTGTACAATTCAGGGTTTTAGTGTATTCAGAGCTGTGCATCCATCACCATAACTAAAAATTTTCATCACTTCAAAAAGAAATCGTATGCTCTTTCACAGTCACATACACACACAGCCCTCACCGTACTTCCCCATTGACTACAGCCCCAGCTGGCCCTAGTCTGCTTTCTGTCTCTATAGATGTGCATATCCTGGACATTTATGTAAATGGAGTTATACAACAAGTGACATTTTGTGTCTTAACAGAATGTTACGTGTTATATCATGTATCAGTACTTCATTTCTTTTTATTACTGAGAGTTTGTACTTTTCTAACAAAAGTATGTTTTCTTTTTAATGTTTTTCCTCCTTCAGAATCCCAAAATTCTTCTCCTAGATGAGGCAACCAGGTGAGGATATCTTAATATTATGTGTAATTGTATTAAACCAAATTCTTCCTAATAAGATTGTTATTCTGTACTTCAGTGATATAGCTGAAGATGCCTCCCCCCCAATACTTTATTTTTTTTAAGATTTATTTTATTATTTATACATACAAGAGCTGGGATATAGACCAGAGTGTGGGGTGGTGAGAAGATTCACCAGAGACAGAGTGGGGAACAGGCAGATCGACTGAAATACACTGCTGAGGGGAGCAGCAGGTGAGGCACGAGAGGTCTGCTGCGCTATGTGGGAAGCTCTGTGGCCGGGGATCGAACTTATGTTGCAGTGGCTGCAGATAGCTTCATAGTGCTGAGACTTAACTCGTTGCGCCACCAGGGAGGCCCCCCCCCCTTATACTTTAAAGTGACCATGTTTGGATTATTAATGACAGTTGGGAGGCAGTGGGCAGGCTGAGTAATGAGTTGAGGATCCTAGTTCCAATTCAGATACATTTGGGATGAATCCCTAATCACTCTCATCAGTAACTATGCAGAATGCTTGTCTGCTTATGTAACAGTAGTTCAGTGGCGATCAAAAGTCCCAAGATTCCTTTTTACGGTAACATAATATAGACCATAGAGACTGAAGAAGTTGCAATTTTGATCATAGTAAATATTCACTGATAATGATAGGCTACTGTGTGTGACACAGAAAATACAGTATACATGACACTGACATCTTTGCTTTTTCAATGGCTTTTTCTGTTTAAGTGCATTGGATGCTGAAAATGAGTACCTTGTACAAGAAGCTCTAGATCGACTAATGGAAGGAAGAACAGTACTAGTTATTGCCCATCGCCTGTCCACCATCAAGAATGCTAATGTGGTAGCTGTCCTTGACCAAGGAAAAATTACTGAATATGGGAAGCATGAAGAATTGCTTTCAAAACCAGATGGGGTATACAGAAAATTAATGAACAAACAAAGTTTCATTTCAGAATAAAGGAGTAGTTGCTGGTAAATTGTATGAGACCTTAATGTAGAACAGCATTACAGAAAAAAGATATGAAATCCATAAATCATACAAGTTGTTTGAAAATGCCTATTTTTTTCAAAGTGTGTAAAATAATTGTTTTGAGATACTTTCCTCAAGACCTTTTTATTCAGCATTTTAATAATCGTAACTTTTTAAATGTCTATACCACTGAAGTTATTTTCAGGTTTTTTTTAACTTTCTTTTTATCATGGAATATTTTAATTAATGTAGGATGGCACATCACTTTCTTTTTCCTGCTGTTACAGATTGAAGTTATTGTCAAATGACAACTTTTAAAAGGGAATTATAAATAAAATGCCTAATTGTTTTAGGCCAGTTTACCAATCCCTGTGTAACTCTCTTGGTTTATTCTACCTACTTTGGGTCTAATTTTACTAGGTATGTAATAGAAGACACAAATCTAACCATTTTATCCAGATAACCTTCTGTCATGAACGTGCCTAACAGACCTGCTAGGAATAGTTAATGTCACAAGATGAGAAGAGACACTTTATATTTCCTGTCTCCTGTGTCTTCACAGGTGTGAGAGTTTAGGTGTGTTCCTCTGTAGTGAGACTGTGTTTGGATGTATGTGGTTTTCAACGTTTTGGGCATATGTGAGCCTGATGAGTTTTAAAAAGGAAAGAATGCCTTTGAATAGGAAAAGTTTTATTTTCATCATTCACTTACTTGTTTCTATTAGTATTTTGGGAAGAGAAGTGTGAACTGCCAGATGTTACCAAGAAAAATGTGAAACTATTTAACACATATGTTGTCTGAAGATAAGTATTTTGAAAATTACATCATAACGTGTATAATTTCCAGTCAAATTTTACAGTTTTAAAATCAGATATTTAAATACTTTTCAAATTTCATTCATTGAGGCTAAAATCTGAATAAATAATTTTCAACCTTAAAACATCTGAAGAAAGTTTAAGTTCTTGCTAGTCTATAAAATATCAACAAATCTTAAGAACATTTTATTCTTCTGAGAAGTATTGGTTACTAAGGTTATAGTTTTATTCATTTTCACCTAAATGGCCAAAATTCCTAAAGCAATGCTGATAACCATTGGATTTGACATTTTTCATCAGTGCTGTTAATTTGCTGTTGCCACAAGAAAAGGTGCTTTTTATACACAGTAATGATGCCAGAACTTAAGTAGTAACTATGTTGATGTGATTAAAACTTGATGTTTTTTCATGTACTACATATTCATTAATTCCCTGATTATGCTGGAAGAAGAAACCACTATTTTATGATAAATATGGAGTATTATATTTCATTCTATATAAGGGAATTTATTAATGAATAAAATTCAGTGAAAGAATGAACTGAGTGTTCTTTGAATTAGTAAACAGTATATCTGTGACAATCATTTTAACACAAGTTTTATTGGTATTCTTTATAGTTTAATATTATGTTCTGAGTCTCAAAAAGGAAACAAAACATAATTACATGGTTGTATCTGAGGGAAATATCCATGTGCCATAGAAATATTTACAAAAATTGAATTTGATCATTATATTTTCTAATAAAGATATTCAAATTGTCTTTAGGTTAACATTTTTTATCATGGACTAAAATTTATAGTGAACTTTGTGTCTGTCACTTGTAAAATTTTTACTACATTCAGTTTCTTATTAGATTTTGGCTATGGAGATTTAAGAGCAAGGAAAAAGCCACACTACAAATATAGAAAAGTGAGTAGTGTTTACAAGTTCCATTCCTTTCCTCCTTATCTAGCATTGTTGTTAATGTTCTCATAATCTTTCTGTTTAGTTGTTGCAACACAGTATCCCCGCACTCACCACAGACATGGAACTATATTGTGCAGATGATGACAAAATCTGCCATCAGGGAGCATCTAGTAAGGCAGGTAAAATTAAATTAAATTAATTAAATTTAAATTTAAATTAAATTAAATTAAAACTTAATTACAAGAAAGTAACTAAACAGAGGTGCTGTTGCGAACATTGTTTGGTACCACTGTTTTGTTTCCAGAGCGTGTGTACATGCTACTACACTTGATACTTTAATAATCCTGTAATTTAAACAAGTACCCATCATCCCATTTCACAGTTGAGGCAAGACGCATAGGCAAGTTGTAAATTAATTAAACATCGATGCCGCATACAAGAAGAGACTAGAGAAAGAGGCAGGAACTAGATCATGGGGGTGGGGTGGACTTTAAGTCACTTGCTGAATGAAAATCTTAGCTTTCTCCTCCATGTACAGAGAGCCATTAAAGGGTATGTGTGTTTATATAGCAATTTAGAGAATAAAAAAGAAAATTTAAGTCACTGAAATCCTACATGCGAAGATGAGATTTTACATTGAGGTTAGCATTTTGTTACCCTCCCTCCCAGGCTCACCTTTATGTGCAAAGTCACATCTGACCTTGGACCTGATCGGTTCCTAGGAGAACTGATTACCACAAGTTGAAACATTGCAGGCCAAACTACGTAAGCGCATTTTGTAAAACATGGGTTCAATTTTGGGAAATACATTTTATTCCCTAAAAATGCCAAAGCCGTTAGAAAATAAATGAAAACAAATGTAAATGTCACTAAACATTAGGTATATTGATGAAAGAAGTATATGAAATTTACAGTGCAAATATTCCTTTGGGATGTGTATTATACATCATGTATGCTTGACATTGAGGCATTGTGGAGTTTAACTGGGAACCTCCATTCATTCAACTCATTTAATAAACATTTACTGAGCATCTTCTCTACATTCTCAATTACTGCAGTAGTGGTTCTCACAATGCCCTCAGACAGCAGCATCAACAAAACAAGGGAACGTGTTAGAAATGCAAATTCTCAAGCCTCAACCCAGACCTGTCAAGTCAGAGACACCAGGAGTGGGGCTCCGCCATCCAGCTTAACCCCTGCAGGTGATGCTGATAATGTTCATCCATTCTGCTTTCTCTAGATTTCTAGTGTGACTACATGAGATTAAATAAGGAAATGGTGACCACAAAATTATTTCCTTATATCCAAATAAGGAAAAGGCAGAGCACTGGGGGGGCCATGAAACACTCATGCTGCCCCAAGGTGTGTGTCCTAAACACGTTCTGTTCCACCCCCACCTTCAGTATCTACTCCAGGCTGACTCCAAGGACGATACTAGTGTCCTACCTTATACCCTCGCCTCTAGAAATGACTGGAGGCCAGGAGGAGAGTGAGGTCAAGACACACCTAGTCTCCTTCCTGTTCTTCATTGATCTGTGATCTCCATGAGGGTTGGGTCTATGTCTGTTTCGTTTACACTTATAAAACACTACCACATAGGTTATCAATAAATCTATAATGAATGAATGACCACACTGGTACAGTTCTCTTTTGTCTGGCTCCTGAGGAGTTCTTACTCAAAAGTGCTGGCAAGTGGTTCCAGCTTCTGCAAACAGCAGCTTTCAATAGACAAACCACTAACCAGGCCAGTAAAGCCCAACAACAAATTCATCCCACAAATTCTAAGATAAAACTATTCTCTATTTCCGCTCTGACACCCAACTAAGAATGAAACAAGGAGGAAATGTACTGGGCTTTAAGAACTATAAAACGCAAAATCACAATGTTGAGTTAGAAACTTAGGTAAGAGAAGGAGCAAAGCAACTTGCCTATATAATGTTGGGGAGATGACTGCCCCATGCTATTGATATCAAAAGGAATGGCTTTCCCCGGGGAAACAGTTGAAGCCACATGGTGATGGTCCACGTATGGCTATGCCAGTATTAACTATTCCCTTATTGCAATAAATACTTATAGTCTATTGTGTACTGTTATGGTATACACATAGGTAACAGTCACTGTCCTTGCTAGACATGTAAGGAAGGAGTTATATGAGAGACAGTTCTGTAAACTATTATGACAGGTAAAAATATAAACAGCCCACATAAAGGAACATGGTGGTGGTGGGGGGATAGGGCAGCAAAGGATGATGCATACGTAACTCCTGTGGAAGGCTTCACTTCTAAGAAGGCCGACAGCAGTAAGATGATGCCAACAGGGGAGAGAGGGCATTCCAGGCAAACGCATTGGAGAGGGATATGGGGCTTTTATCCTTAGACTGCAAGTGGGAAGTGCAAGGGCAGTGACGGAAGTAGGGACAGAAAAGCCAGCCAGAGTTAAATCACAAAGCCCTTGCAAAGGTGCTTGGCATATTACCTATGGACAATGGCCAGTCATTGGAGCACTTACAAGGTCCAGGGCAGCTTCAGGATTGCTTTAGTTCATTACGTAGGCAGTAAGGCTAAGTGGAGCAGGGCTACACAGAGTCAGGGGGACCAAAAAAAAAAAAAAAAAAAAAGGTTAAAAGCGAAAAAATAGGGGAAAGTTAGTACCCGAACCATGACAGAAGCGGTCAAATATGAGATCTCCTAGATACTCAGGAGCTGCAATGTTTCTCTCTTCAGGTTGAATAAGGGAACAAACACCTAATTTCCCAAGACCCTCAGAGAAAGATCAGCAGAGAAGCTTTGCATTCCACTGCTGAGGGCCAATCCCACCCACAGGAGTTGAGAAGGGCACCTGCCTTTGCAGTTTCACTTGTCAGGAAATACGGAACTCTAGACCTTCCTGCCTGCGGCCGCCCGCCAAGGCCCTGGTCTCAAGCCCATCAGCCACTCCAGCCTGGCCTCTACGGCCACGCCCCGAGGAGAGAGGCTGCCGTTGACGTCATCACAGCGCGCTTCTTTCCCCGACCACTCAGCGAGGCGACGCCGAGCACTGATATCATCACCTTGCGCCTTCCACCTCTGGAGTGTTCAAGCTCCGAGCGCGGGCGGGCTTAGGTCGGGAAACCGCGCGCTTGCTGTTATCGTCCCCTGCGCTCATGTTTCCTACCGTCTCGTCTCCGCGAACCCCGGGGCCTGGGACCCGAAGGGGCCCTCTCGGCGCAGTTGGGCCAGGCTCCACGCCCCGGGCGGCAAGCCGGAAAGGTCTGTCCCTAGGGTCAGCAATCAACTCCCCGGGGCTCTTCTCGCCGGTCGGGCGGCGTAGCTCGCTGAGCTCGCGGTAAGTGACTGTCCGGCTTGGGTCTGGCTACGGACAGAATCACGGGCCTCAGCGGGCCTAGTGGGGTTTTGTCTTCAGTAGTCTCCGAAACTGGCCGTGGGGAGAGGAGGGACGATGTCAGTGTTGGGAAAATAACTCGCCACCCTTGCGAATTCTTTCACCTTCACTTTGACCAATTCATCGAATCTTAGCTTTGCACTTTACGTGGAATTGCCTCTTGTGTAAAGGGGAAGAACAAACTGATTTGAATCAGTGGTTACTTGCTTCCTTCATACTACTCATGTGATACACTGGAAGTCATTCATGATTCTCTTCTCATGTGAAATGACAGTGATATCAGACCTTAACCAACTTCAGTCAGACCAAAGAGTCAATATGAAATCAACACTCACACCACAGGAGTCAATAGGAAATGCCACGACTCGGAATGTGAGGACGAGGGCCTCCAACCCCTGAAAATGTATATAGTGTCTAATACACAAGTCGCCAGTGTCTGCTGATTGGTAATTAAAGGGCTTTTTGACTTTGTACCTAAATTAATAGGGAAAAGACTTTCCATAAGTGGTGAGATAAGAATAGTTTTGTTAGAAAATAAGAATGTGTACCAGCCGACATCACTGGTAAAAATCAAATTATGCATACACACCCCCCTCCTTTGATTATCAACTAGAACTTCAGAAGGTGGCATGTTTCTGAGTAGTTTCCTCTGAGTTCATCTATCAGAAATGAATTTCCCCCTGCAGGAAAATAGTAATATTGGATCTTGAACTTATAGTTAAACTATATGAAATTTTGCAATAATAAAGGAGAAATAATTTTTAAAGTCTCTTCTTACTTTTTGATGATCATCAAAAGAAAAATCTTTGTTATACTCTGACAGGGATCAGAGCTTTCCACCACTCTGTATTTGCATCTCCTTATTTAATTTTCATGGTAAGAAATAACCTTTATGCTACTCTTGATAATTTTTTTCTCAATGTCAATAAGTGGAGAAGGAAATAATTTCTACTGCCGCATCTGCTTTTAAAGGTTAGGTAACAACAGATCTTCATGACTATTTAATTCTTGATTGTACAGATCTGGTTGATTCGTGTAATTATGGAGCTGATGAGAGCTTGAAAATAATCTAGCTAAAAGTTTTAAAGCTTTTTTAGCCACAATGTGTGGTAAGCTCTCTCTATATTTTAAATATGGATGAAGATTCTCAAAATGACCCACAATTTTAAAAAAAAGGACCCAGCCCAACCTTATTGTTTCATAGCTAGGAGACCTGGGTTATAAAGAGTTTTAAGTAAATAGAGCATACATCTAATTACAAGAGCATAAGAATTTGAAGTTAAGTCTTTCTCAATCCTGTCAAGTTTTTTTAATGAAAGATACATTTAATTAATAGTACATGAGTCAGTTTTTTTTCACTGTTAAACCTCTTCTTGTTTATTAAAGATCTTTTTATTGTGAAATTATATGCATAAAAATTAGCATAATGTAAAATTTTGTTATGGGTGAAATAATATGGTCTTTTTCTGTAGAGGAACGCCTACACGAATATTCCCATACCATTCCATAACTGATTCTACAAACTATGATGTCAAAACGTTTGGATCGTCTCTTCCTGTTAAAATCATGGAAGCACTAACATTGTCTGAAGGTATGTGTCATCCATTTGCCTTTGTATTTACTTTCTTTTTAAGATTTATTTATTTATGCATACAGGAACGGGGTGTAGGCCAGAGGTATGGTGGTGAGAGGATTCACCAGAGACAGAGTGTGGAGCAGAACAGACGGATCTACTGAAGTACACTGTTGAGGGCAGTAGCGGGGATAACAGGAGAGGTCTGCCCCATCATGTGGGAAGCTCCCTGGCCGGGGATCGAATCCGAGCTCGTGCTGCAGTGGCTGCGGATAGCTTCATAGAGTTGAGACTTAACCCATTGTGTCACCAGGGAGGCCCCCATTTGACTTTATCAGCAATCCAGTAAACAATAGAGAAGTGCGAACAATAAAGAAATCTAGATCTAGCACAAAAAAGAAGTCTCGATCTGCAAACAATAATGAAATCTAGATGTAGCACAAAGATTGACATTTGTGCTTTCTTCACTTTCACCTAAAGCGTTTTTCACTGTAACGGAGAACATGATTTCTGCTTGAGATGTTTATATTTAATAAGGATTTAATATTTGTGTTGCTTTATTAAAGTAGAATTACGAATGTTGTTAAAAATTACAGAAAGTGAGATTGGGAAACATAGAAAGCCACATGCAAAAAAAATAAAGCAAGACCCATATTTAACACCATACATGAAAATTCACTCAACATGGGTTAAAGACTTGGACACAAAACCCGAAGCCAAAAAGTACTTGAAAGAAAAGATAGGGGACACACTACAGGACATCTACCTTAAAGATGTATATGGGAAAACAATCCCAGCAGCAAAGGAAACAATTACAAAAACAAAAAGGCAACCTACAGAGTGGGAAAATATACTTCCATACCACACATCTGATAAGGGGTTAATCTCCAAGATTTACAAAGTACTTAGACAGTCCATCAACAAAGAAACAAAGGGCCCAATTAAAAAATGGGCAAAATATCTCAATAGACACTTCTCTAAAGACATCCAGATGGCTCCTACACATATGAAAAAATGTTTAACATCATTTCTAAGAGAAATGAAGATAAAAACCATAAGATACTATCCCATATAAAAAAGAATTGAATTAACCATTTGCACTTGAGGCTTTTTTCGCGTGGGCGAACCAGCCACTCGAGACGATTTCAGTTATATTAGGGAAGCGTTTTACAGGTACTTTGAAATCATGTTATACTCAAACAAACGTATACAAATAATAAAATTTCACCAACTTATTTATTTTTACATTGAATACAACAAAATCTGTTAAATATTACACTCTGTAATTAGTTTTTGTGTGATATTTAGTCAGACAATCCCCAAGATGCAGCCTTGGTTTGTCAGGACACGTATCACAATGCTAAGCTGAGATTAACTAATCTAAGCTAAGAATTGGCTAAGGATGCAGGCCGAGCCTGGTCCATGAAAGTAATTGCGATAATATCTTATCACACATTGGAAATAAACATATTGACTTCCAAACCGCTTGGGTGCCCTAGCTGCACCACTTGAGTGGATGCATTAAACCACCGGGGGCCATAGCAGCTCCGCTCTAGTGGACACATTAAACCGCCCGGCGCCGCAGCGGCACCGCTCGAGTGCAAAGGGTTAACTAATATTGGCAAGGTTGCAGTGAAAAAGGAATTCTCATCCACTGTTGGTGGGAATGCAAGCTGGTATTGCCCCCGTCATGTCTCAAGACAATAAAAATGGAAATCCCGTTGGATCTAGCAATACCACTATTAGGTGTTTATCCAGATAACATGAAGAATTTAACACGAAACAATCTATGTACACCTGTGTACATAGCAGGATTGCCAAATCTTGGAACCAACCCAAGTGCCCTTCAACAGGTGAATGGATAAACTGTGGAGTATAGATATTCAGGGGAATATTAGACAGTTATGAAGAAAAAATGGAGTATTGGTATTTGGCATATGTAAAAAGAGAAAGTAGTAGAACAGGTGGGCAGAAAAATGAAAAAGATATTTAATGCAGAGCTATGTGCTCTACAGTAAGGATAAAAAAAAAATGTGGCAATAAAGATTAATTATATACCTCATTGTTTTCTTTAGTTGACGATGAATTGACTGTTCACATAGATGTAGGTGGATGGGCTTGTTTGGTCTGCAAAGAGAAACTCATCATTTGGAAGATTGCCCTGTCACCTATTACAAAGGTAATGACTAGTGAGCTAGAAGAAAATTAAGAAGTGAGTTATCACTTGGCTCTTAATTGTAACCTTAAATTTTCAGAGTTGTTGGAGGACAGTAATCTGAATCTGCATGAGCATATGGATTTGCAATTTTATTGATATACTGAGCATACATAACATTTGTATATTTGTAAAAAAGTTTCACCCCTTTAATAACTTTAAACAAGAGCTATGTTACTTACATTCAATAAAATTAGAGTTTTGGAAATTTTAAAAGAATGTCATGCTAACACACATAAGGTAATGAATGAAGTTTATTTTTAAGATGTTGTGTTTCAATGAGTCTACTGAATGATGTTTACTAAAATAGGAAAAAATGATACCAGTTTTTACCATTGCTAACGTAACTTGCAGTTGTCAGTTTTTTCTTAGAGGTATTATCTTTGTTTCTGCAATAACTTACCTCACAAACTTTTTCTGTCTGTTTCCTATCATGCTTACTCTCTTGCACCACTCACTCGTTACTGACTGGGCCATTGTTCCCTTGGAACTCAGGATGCCTGCTTATCTGAACTCTCCATGTCTGTAGGCCTCTGTACTGCTGCTTCCTCAAAGTAATACTTACTGAGGAACGCAAGTGAAGGAGAAGTCCTGAGGGCAAAAGGAGCCTGATACTCAGTTGAGTCTAAAATATCTTCTAGACAATTTGGTATAGTTATTCTGTAGTCGTGCTGACTTTAAATGTTAAATCAGCACTAGACTGGAAAAACTCTATAGGAAGTTGTTCACTTCTTAATAAATAGACTTTAGTCCAGGAAGAGATTGGACTAGTGGGTATTCAGGGTCCAATCTAGCTCTTAAATTCTCCTGATCCTGTATCTCTTAAGCTAGTTTGTTTTCAAATTTCTGGAAGGCATGATGAAAACCTGATTAAAAAGATCAAGAAGAAAGAGGATTTGTGAAATGCTATTTCCAGTGATGAATCAGAATCTAAAATATGCAGATAAAGGAAATAGTGAAGCTATTTGTATATTCAGAGAATTGGATTTGACGTGGCATATGTTTGTTTGGGTGTGTTCTATAGTTATCTGTTTGCAAAGAACTTCAGCTGCCCCCTAGTGATTATCACTGCAGCGCTGACTTGGTGGCTCTCTCTTACTCTGCTACCTCTGGTGAAGCACATTCTACACAGGTAAGTCACTTAAGTGTTTATTGAAATATGTTTCTTAAATAAGGGAGTCTGCAGTTGGAGGAATTATCTAAGACATATGCTTATGCTAAGACATAACTATAAAACTACTGGAATCAAGACACTGGTATTGGTTAAGAGATGGACACATAGGGCAGTGAAACAGAATAGAGAGTGCAGACATAGATATCGCCACACCATCTTTGGTCTTTGGCACAGGTGCAAAAGGAGTTCAGTGGTGTGAAGCTGGTCTTTTCAGTAAAAGAAGTTGGAACTATTTGTCATCCTTATGCCAAGAACAAAAAAATTTCTCCTTGAGTCTCATACTTTAAATAAGATTAAATACAAAATCGATCACAGACCTAAATGTAAAGTGTAAAATTATAAAATTTTAGAAGAAAACATGACCTGAGGTTCGAAGAGTTCTTGGAACTCATCAAAAGCATAACTTATGAAAGGAAAAAATGTTCAAATTGGACTTCATCAGACTTAAAAGTTTGACTGTGAAAGACACAGGAAAATGAAGAGACAAGCCAGACTAGAGGGAAATATCTTTAAACCATATACGATAAGTCCTACTTAACATTGTCAATAGGTTCTTAGAAACTGTCGCTGTAAGCAAAGTGATGTATAATATAACAAAATCAAATCCCTGAATAGTGTCAGTTCATTCATTGTCACCCTGGATTGTTTTTCTCAACACTGTTAAATGAAACAGTGTTGAACCAAACCTACTTTTTTGAGGACCTAAGGACTCATATCTAGAACATAAAAAGAAATCCCAACATTTAATAAGAAGGCAAATAACCCAGTTTAAAAAGGGGCTTGGACAGACAAGTTTACCAAAGAGGATATGAGTATGACAAAAAAGCATATGAAAAGCTGTTTCCATCATTAGCCATTAGGAAAATGCAAGCTTGACCAACAGTGAGGTACTACTATTACACCTATTAGAATGGGTGAAATTAAAAATACTGATAGCTACCGTGTACTGGCATGATGTGAAACCACTGAAACTCATTCATTGCTCATGGAAGTGCAAATTGGTACAGCCACGTGATTTTTACTTTCTTATAAAATTAAAATACCCTTGCCATACCACCCAATAATTCCATTCCTGGCTATTTGTCTTAGAGAAATTAGAACTTTATGTTCACACAAAAAAAACAGTACTTGAATGATATAGCAGCTTTATTTGCAATATCCCTTAGCTAGTGAATGGACAAACAACCTGTTTCATCCAGAATGGAATATGACTGAATTTAAAAGGAAGGAATTATTGATACCTGGATGGCTCTCAGACATTAGACTGAGTGAGATAAGCTAGTGTTTAAGTTTTCAATCTGTGTGAACTTGTTTTTCTCAGAAATAAGAAACTCTAACAATGGAAATAGTGGTTGCCGGGTTAGTTTTGGGGGAGGTATGACTGAAGGGATGGCACAAGAGAGTTATGGGGCTAACTGAACTGTTCTGTCTTCTTATTGTAATGACACATTTGTGAGTCTATACATGTCTTAAAATTCATAGAATGACAACAAAAGAAATATCAATTTTATGGTTTTTAAAATAGAAAAAGTTTTTATTTCTGAATTTTGTTACGTGGTACTGTCCTAGTTTCTTTATGTCAGAGTATTGGAGTTCCAGTTTCTGGGTCCTTTTACTGTCATTTCTGAGTGATCTGCTCTTGTTTCAGGCCGTTGCCGTTATGGTTGCCACCAGAGAAGGATCCGTCCGCTATTGGCCAAGCCTTGCTGGTGAAGAGACCTACACAGAGACTTTTATAGACTTGGGAGGTGATAAGACTTACAGTTTCCTAACAGCAGTGCAGGTATATGATGAATATTTTTTTTCTTAAGATTTATTATTTATTGGGCCTCCCCAGTGGCGCAGCGGTTGAACGCTGCGCTGTGGAGCTGTCGGCAACGGCGACGCGAGTTCGACGCCCGGCCGGGGAGAATCCCACATGGTGGGGAAGACCTCTCCTGCCTCACCCGCTGCTCCCCTCAGCAGTATACTTCTGATCTGCCTGTTCTGCTCCCCACTCTGTCTCTGGTGAACCCTCTCACCGCCCCACGCCTCTGGCCTGTACCCCAGCTTGTATGTAAAAAAAAAAAAAAAAAAAGATTTATTATTTATTTATGCATATAAGAAGTAGGGTGTAGACCCCGAGGTGCGGGGGCTGAGAGGATTCACCAGAGACAGAGTGGGGAGCAGAACAGGTGGATCAACCGAAACACATTGCTGAGGGGAGCAGCAGGTGAGACAGGAGAGGTCTGCTGTGCCATGTGGGTTAGCTACCTGACTGGGGATTGAACTCATGCTGCAGTGACTGGCGTTAGCTTGATAGCACTGAGATTTAACCCCTGCGCTATTCTTTTATATTTATTGGAAAACTGATTTGGCTTGGAGGTGAAATTTGAAAAGACTACATAGGGCCAGTGAGGGTCAAGAAGAGACAAGAGTTAAGAGGGGCTAGGATTTGAACAGTTAGACAAAGGGAAGCCCTTCTTTTTCTTTCTTTTTTTTTTTAAGATTTATTTATTTATGCATACAAGCTGGGGTACAGGCCAGAGGCGTGGGGCAGCGAGAGGGTTTGCCAGAGACAGAGTGGGGAGCAGCACAGGCAGATCAACGGAAATAGACTGCTGAGGGAAGCAACAGGCGAGGCAGGAGAGGTCTGCCGTGCCGTGTGGGAATCTCCCCGGCGTGGGGTCGAACTCGCATTGCTGCTGCCACACAGCTCCACAGCACAGCACTTAACTGCTGCGCCACCAGGGAGGCCCGGGAAGCCCTTCTTATAGGACTCTGAAATATCAATATCGTACAAACATTTTACAAGTGATTTAGAAACTCTTAGACAATATGAAGAAAAGTCTGCTAAAATATACTCTGTTGAAATAAAATCTGATACTTGAGCTGTTGAAGCTGCAGTATGGTGAAGCTATAATTTAAAAACTAGAATTTCAAAAATGCAACTAAAAAATTACAACAAGTTTTTCTATGTAGAATTAATAAGTTAAAGAATTGTAAAGATTAAGTGACTGGGTAAGTAAACTTTAATAAAATAGCACTATTTTTTATTTGTTTAGATGTATTTTAAGGTATAGACGGTATTTCTCTGTATCTGAGTACTTAATGTTAATTTTATCTTAGTGTTCAGTGCTCAACTGGGCTAATTTCACAATATTTGTTCACAGGGAGGAAGTTTTATTTTGTCCTCATCAGGAAGCCAACTGATTCGATTGATACCTGAAAACTTAGGGAAGATTCATCAACATATCCTGCCTCAAGGGCAAGGCATGCTTTCAGGAATTGGTCGGAAGGTTTCTTCTCTTTTGGGAATTTTATCTCCTAGTAGTGATCTCATAGTAAGTTGATAAAATAACCTTGATTTACAAGCTTGTTTCTTATGAAATCAGTAGGTCAGAAATTTCCTATGACGTTCGTACTGACTCTGTATGAGTAGTAGTGTACATGAAATAAAATCTTTGATATTTTAGTAAATCATTTTTATTATGATGATCATATTCGTTCATACTAAACCTCCTCCCACACCCTGTAATATTAATGTTTTTAAGTCACATAGCTTGTAAGTACATTTTTTAAATTAGAACTATTACGTAAATTTGTAAATGTGTTTTAAGAACTAATTTTGCTTTCTAGATAAAACTAAAAGTGTGTTCTCCTCTCCCACGAGGAGCTATCTGTGTGGATGACTCAAATCTAAATCTGTCTGCTGGGCTTCAAGTAGTGAAGGGAGGAGAACGGGAACTGGCATTTGTGGAGCACCCACTCTACTTAGTGCTCAGTATTTGTTATTTGTGTAATGATAATGATTTGCAGTGTAGAGAGTATTCTCCAGTTTGCAGATGAGGAACTGGCCTCCTGTGAGGCTAAGAAGAAAACTGCCCAGGGTTGCAGAACTACTCAGTGGGAGGTCCATGCCCTGCCTTTTTGGTTTGAAAGCAGTCCTTTTTCACTGTGCCGTGTCTCTTTATTTCAGGTTGCTAGTCTCGTGTGCGTCATTGAATGGTTTTTGAACCTAAAACTTAATATGTCCAAAAATAAATAGCTCATACTCCTTTATCTCTCTTATTAGCTACACACTAATATAAAAACTCATGTCTCTTTTATCCTATTTCTTTCAGTTTTTTTCAGTGACCCAGGTATAAAACCTTGTTTTTTTTTGTTTTTTTTTTTGTTTTTAAGTATCTGCCTTTCCTCTAGCAAATTATTTACCAGATTTGACTAACATGTTTCATTTCCAGCCCACCCTCTGCTTCCATTATTGTATCCTAATCTTTACTCTTAAGTAAATTTCCTAGGCAATTGGTGCCACACAATTTACCCACTATTGGCTCTTCCAATCCCATTAGTGGCCAGAGTCATTGTTACAGGAGAAATAAAGACAATTAGGGTTTTTACTCAAAACAATTTTAAAATAAACATCTAAATTTCATAAACGAGTATATACTTAAAAAAAGAAATAACATACACACATGTAACTACATACAGCTAATCTTGTACTTAAAACCATTGCTATCTCCCTTACTGGATTTACAAACTCACATTCAAAACCCCGCTGTATGTCCTTTGAGCCTTATTTTTTGCTTTTTTTCTAGTCATACTCTATACTCCAATTTAATAGTATTACTTATTCTCTGAGGACTAATTTTTCCTACCTCACAGTTTGGCTTTTCATGATACTTCTGCCTTTCTGCTGCTTCCTATGGAAATTTTCTCTTGCTTTCGAGTTCAGAATCACTCCTTCCTTTGAATACTAAAAATTTTACTAAAATTATTATGTAGTCATAAAATATATAAAATTTAAATTAAAGAGAAATATTTCACTAACAGAACTTAATCTATTAACTTGACTTTTTTCTCCTCATCGAATAGCTTTCAAGTGTCCTTTGGGATAGAGAGAGATCAAGCTTTTACACCCTGACAAGTTCAAACATCAGTAAATGGGAATTAGATGATTCCTCAGAAAAACAAGCACATAGTTGGGATATAAACAGAGCCCTGAAGGAAAATATCACTGATGCTATTTGGGTGAGGAAAATAATTTTTGTGCCTGTGATTCCTATTTATGGTTATATGCTGTTTCTGTAGTTTTATTAGAACATATTTCAATACAATGTAGTTTTTAGCTATCAGATCAGCAAAAATGTGGTATTCAATCTCCAGAAATATTTGAACTCACTAATTTACTGAATTTTTAACTTGTGTATAATAACTGAGTTACTTTAGTAGATGCTAGGGATACAAAGATAAAATGATTGCTATACTCAGAGAGCTTATGTTATTATTTTAATATAGGGATCTGAAAGTAACTATGACACTATCAAAGAAGGAGTCAACATTCGATACTTGGATTTGAAACAAAACTGGTAAGCAATTGATTTATTGTAAAGGCTACAGGTAAGCAATTTGGAAAAGTAAATAGATGTCTGTTTTAAAATGATGAGCCAGTCTTTCTATTCTTCTGGTGCTTCAAGTGCTAATCTTTTTTTTTTCCAAGTGCTAATCTTACACTGACTGTCATGCCTTATGAAATGGCTTTATGTTCCTTATTTGTTGATACTAGTTCATTTGAGTAATATAGGCAGTTTTCAACCTACAGCTGTACTTGCATTGCTTGTCTGCCCTGGCTGGAGATGCATCTTTTCTGCTCTCACGGCTGGAGTTTCTCTTCAATGCTCAGAGATCCTTCCCCACTGTCATCTTTCTCTTAGCGAAGATACTGGGCACACTTTTCCCATCCTTCTGTTCCTGAAGGAGTATTAGCTAACGATTGTAGCTGTATGGCATAAAGGAAGGATCAGGTGAGGTTTTGTCTTGGCAATATGTTAGATTCCTATTCCTACACAGGGAACTTCCTCCACCAATGCTCCAAGAGGTGCTGAAGTTCTAGTTTAGTCTGGTGAGGTTAATGTATCCCTTGTTACCATTTAGCAGTAACACCAAAGGTCATAGAGAATGTAACCATTTGTAACAAGATTTCTGTAAGAAGGTTCATGAGTACATAAATGACTTGTATTAAGTCAAAAGACAATTTGCCAGAAGTTAAGAACAATTTTTATTTATTTTAGAGTAATTTCATTTAGTGGAACAAATTCTCCTTGTTTCTTGAAACGATATTGCTTTTCTGCTGTATTAATTTTTTTCTCTCAGGCATTGAAACTGTCAGTAGAATCCTTTATAGTTTCTGAAAATTTATTTGAGTTGTCACTAGAGGGTGCTTGCCACCCTGCTAATAAAGACAAAAATGTTTTTCCTTTGAACAAAAGTAAGCTTTAAATAACATACTAGATCAGGGTTGAGCAAACTTTTCTATGAAGGCCCAAAACTAACTATTTTAGACTTTGGGGGCCATGCAGTGTGCCTGCAGCTACTCTGCTCTGTTAGTAGTAGAACGAAAGCTTCCATAGACGTTTCTCAAGGGATGGCTGCAATCCAGTAAAGTGCACTAACAAAAGCTTGGCCTGAAGACTGCTTTGCCAACTCCTGCACTAGATGATTTACTGATTTAAAAATTATTTATAAATTATATATTTTTTGTCAAGGTAACTTTGTTTCACGACACTATGTGATTTAGGGGTATAGGTTCACACCTTACACCTCTTTAGAGGAATGTTAATATATCATACCCACTACCATGGTATATTTTTCCTAAGTCAGATTTTTGAGCTATATTTTACATATAGTAAAATTTCACTTAAAGTGGTGAACTTTTTTTTTTTAAATTGAGTAATGACTGTATAGATTTTATAGATTTATCGGGTTTATTCAGAAGCTCAAGGATATTTGGTTTCCAGTTTTAGGTAATTATGAGTAAAGCCACTATAAACACTTGGACACAGGTTTTTGTGTGAACGTGAATTTTTCTTTCTTTTGGGTGAGTGTACATTTAACTTATAAGAAGCTGCCGAACTATTTACCAAAGAGGCTGTGGATCTTTCTTTTTCATTGATTAGTGACGGGCTCCTCATTTTGGCAGCAGCATGGCACCCAGCAGACAGTCCATGTCTCACCTATTACTCTCTGATAACAGTAGCAGATAACGGCTACCAAATGTCAGATGCCGTAACTGTAGAAGTCACTCAGTACAATCCACCTTTTCAGGTAAGACTTCTTTCTTTTTTTTTCAGGTACGATTTCTATCTAAGTTAAATTACAAAGTGCCCATAACGCTGAGGTTTTTTCTTCCTAGTCACTGAATAGTCAGGTTCTCTGAGAAATTAATTATTGAGGTAAGGTTGATTTATAACACCATGTAGTTTTAGGGGTCTAGGTTCACACCTCTACAAATGTAGAATATGTAAGCACATCTACCACCAAACCCCCAATAAACCCTTGTTCTTAATATGACTTGTTTAACTCAATACTATAAAGAAATCTTTGTTCTTTTGCTTCAAACAAAAGTAAACCTTAAGTGTTCTGATTATGCAGGAAAAACATGCACGGTGCTAGAAATGTTTAGACAATGCAAAAGGGTACAAAGTAAACAGTTTGAGGGTAAAAAAACCCTCATGGACCCCACTTGTAGTGTTTTGCTATAAAATTAATTCTTTAATTGCTAACAGTATATTGTTTTTAGCATTTACTAATTTTATCATTTCATTTGTTCTTAATTCTACTTCTGCTTCTGATTTTATTAATAATATGAACAAATTAACTCATTTTTCCTGTGTTTGTTATCTTTGCATTCATGTAAGAGCCAAAATTTTTATTGGGGATAAACATTTTTATAAAGAATTTGCCAATTCTAAAATAAAAAAAAAAATTCTTGTATTTTTCACATTTGTTATACATTTCTAGTTAAAGTCTTATCACCATGGATGTATTTCTAAAATTTGCTAATTATCTGAACTCAGCAAATGATATACTTAATGGATGTTTAAAAACCGATTCTGTCATTTCTATGAACTATTGTTGTGCAAAAATGTGAATTATAAAATCATGCAAATACAGTTGTTTCAATTCTCATTAAATGTAATCTTAAATTTAATTTCCAGTCTGAAGACTTGATTATGTGTCGGTTGATGGTCCCCAATTTTTCAAACCAGACTGCCTATCTGTATACTGAAAATGCTGTCTATGTGTGCTCCACAGGAACTGGAAAATTTTCTCTTCCTCAGGAGAAAATTGTCTTTAATACACAAGGTATAATAACAATTGTAGAAAGCATGATTAGTGAATTTATTAGTCATTCATAGAAGTTTCATTCTCTTTCCATAAATGTTGGTTCAGTGTGTTACTGAGAGCTTCAATATTACACCTCCAGTAGCTGAAGTCGCAACCCTACTAAAACACCGAAAGGGTAGTAGAATTCCCAGACCGTTATATTTATGGGCAAAAAATAGTAACTTTTTTCTCAGGAGAGTCCAAGAAGGAGAGTACTGACACCAAGAGAATTGCTTATTTCTAGTTAGTAAGAGTTGCTATTCTCTAAATAAGTTTGTCCAGATGCTTGCATAAGAAGAATCTCAGGTGCTGGACTTGTAAGGGGCGTAGAATGGAGGTGATAGATATGAGAGCCAGCCAGGAGTGAAAACAAACTAAGCAGATAATCTGGTCTTGATATTTATCTAAAGGTATTGGGCTTAGTCCAAAGTCCAGGTGAGGCAACAGCATGGAATCTAGATTTTCTACTCCTCACACAAGCTTGACTTTGGGTGGGTAGAATTTATTAACACACCAAGCAAGCTCAGACTCCCACCCTAACACCCTCTCTTCAACTCTTCCCCCCCCCCCCCCCCGTCTCATTGGACTACTGAATAACTAAAGACAGCTGGGCAAGATGACCCCATTGTATTGAAAAAGCTATTCCACGTTTTGGTGATTGATGATTTTTATTTTTTGGCCTCTAGGAAATACTGCTCTGGCAAAGCTAGTTTTTATAATAAAGCTGAAGGACACAGAGCTTGCTGTTTCGAATAGCAGCAGGTTCTTGGCATTTGATCTGGAACTAAAAAACTGAGCTCAAAGTAGGAGTAACAAAGGGGGAAAATGTTCTTAGCTTATCAAGATGATTTTCTGCTTAGGCTGGTAGGTTTTAGAAAGCATTTTTAGAGAACGTATATTTGATTGTGTGTTTTTATCTTTTAGGAGATAGTATTTTAGGAGCTGGTTCCTGTGGTGGTGTTCCTATTCTTTTTTCTAGAAACAGTGGATTGGTGTCTGTTACGTCAAGGGAAAATGTGTCCATATTAGCAGAAGACCTTGAAGATTCACTTGCATCTTCAGTTGCTGGACCAAGCAATGAGGTAATATGGTTCTATAAGATTTTAAAAGTTGGGTTAGAGTATTTCCTACACACGTTTTTAAAAGAAAGACTGTCTTAAAAGAGTTGTGATGAAAACACTTGAATTATGTAAAAGTAAAACTATAAAAAGGTGTGTTGGTTATGATGAAATCTCTAAATAATCTTATGACATAAGGGATATACATCTGTATGTGCACCTCTTATATGTAACTTTTCTGTAGGGCTTCGTTTGGCCATTTGGTACCTTTTATCTTGTTTCAATAAACCATTGGTGTAAAGAGTATGGTAAACAGCTTGTGTGTCTATGGTGTTGCTGTCAGAGGTGGGTCCATGTTAGTAATATTATTAAGAATATTCTGATACCTTCACCTCTAAATCATAGTTTGTTGTATTATAGAGTATGGTTTTTGAGACTTCTACAAAGAATGAAATGATAGCCCAGGAAGATAAAACCAAATTGCTAAAAGCTGCTTTTCTGCAATATTGCAGGTATGACAAGTTTTTTTAATTTATAGCTTACTTATGTGTGAGGACACATTTTACTGACATGTGCTACTTGTCAACTGGTGGAAACAAGTTAGGAATGATGCAGCCAAGGAGAAAATGTTTTTCTGAACTTTAGCGCTTTACAAATTGTTATTCTGAGCTTGTAGCCACAGGAGGGTTCCAGCTAGACCAGGAAGAAAACATGATGTAATTGCGTACTGTTAAAAAGGTGACTATCAGACAGCTTGCAAGCATGTTTATGTATAATGTTACAGTAGATAAGTTCCATACAGAAAGTTTATTCGTGTAGTAAAGGAATTAATTAGACTTGGCCTATTGAATTTTGCTGTGGACAGAATCATCACAGGACTTAAGGCTTATTTCATGTCCCCATGAGTCTGGCTATTAGGAGATGGGCTGGGGTCACCATTTTACTGGTCCTGTCTGGATTCACTCCTGATCTATACTCAGCTGTCATCTGTCCTTGCTCACATTTGGGGGGCTTTAGCTGTTACATTATCCTCTTCACCTGGCCTCTGCTCATGCAACAGGCCACCCTGCTTTGTTTAGGTATCACGGGATTCCAGAAGTGGCAAGAGAGTAAGTCTCCACTTTGGTCACCTTTGCTAATAACCCAGAGCAAGTCACAGTGGTGAGCCCACATAAGAGGGTGTTCACAGGAAGTGTGTATACAGGGAGGGGAATTACTGGACTCAGTCTGTCATACTTGCTGACCTGATACTTTGGTTTTAAGGCAAATTTAGTCATTTTAGTTTGTCATAGACATATATGTTATATAGATAATGAATTCTGGTACTTTCCTTAAAGGGGGTCATACATTCATACTTTAAATAAACACCCAGGAAACATGTGATCCAACCCTTGCTCCACCCCTAATTATTTGTGTGAGACTGTACAAATTACTTAACATTTCTGAAATTCTGTTTCTTCCTTTTTGAAGTTGAGGGGAGCTCGCAGTTTGAGCACCTTAAGGATCATTAGTTTCTATCTAGCAGATATTTGTTTTGAAGACATGTTCAGAGTTCATGATCCTATAATTCCACTCATCGTGGTATCCGATGCAGAGCACTCACATTCATGGAAGGGATGGCAGTTCTTTAGACTCCACAATGGCAGTTTTAACACTCAGTGCCATCACGATCGTCTAAGGAGCTTAGTTTCTTCTTCAGAAGAGGGCACAATTACTCGAGTTTTTTGGTTCTGTTTTTAAATACTGTTCTTTCAGTCTTACTCTGTTGCATGATGTTTAATCGTACTGCCACGATTTGGATTAAAATACTTTTTTAGCTTGCACGAGTTTACTTTTTAACAGTTTTTCACATCTGTGGCATCTCAATATTTACATGAGAATGGAACAAGTCATCATAATTATTGTATTAGTTTCCTGTGGTTGCTGTAACAAATTACACAAACAGGATGGCTTAGAATAGAAATTTATTTTTTCCTGGTTTTTGACTCAGAAATCTGAACTAAAGTATCAGCAGGGCCATGCTCCCTATGAAGGCTCCAGGGAAGAGTCATTTTCTTTCTCTCTCTCTGCGCGTGTGCATGTGCACGCACGCACGCGCGCGCGCGCGTGTGTGTGTGTGTGTGTGTGTCTTTTGAATGTCAGTGTTTCCTCCTTCCCTTGAGATATACTCTTCAGTTACTCCTCTCCTGTACTCAGCATATAATTATTGAATCAATGAATTCATAGTAGTTGTCTCCCTCTTACTTAAATTGTATTAAAACTAAATCACTTTGGGCTAAAAATGGGACTTTAATTTCATCATTAACTTTTTCATGGTGTTTTTGAAAATATTTTGCCTCCTTTGATACTTTTGTGTTCCAATTGTATTTCAGAAAAGACTTAGGTCATGCTCAAATGGTGGTTGATGAGCTGTTTTCCTCTCACTCTGATTTGGATTCCGATTGTGAATTAGATAAAGCTATTACCCAAATCAGTGTGGACCTGGTGGATGACTACCCAGCTTCTGATCCACGATGGGCTGAGTCTGTCCCTGAGGGTAAGAACATCCTAGTTTTAGTGGTATGAGTGATCTGTTTCAGAGCATTGTTTCTTTTATTGAAGGGTCTCTCAAAGCAAAAATTTTAGTTTCCGAAACAATTTAATATTTAATATTTTTTAAAGGGTTGTAACTTTATAGTACATTTTGAGAGGGGCTCAGTACTGGTCTACATAATAGCATAGAAAATAAGGAAATTCTGCTTGTTTTATCCAAGGTATATTAATTAGTTCTACTTAGCTTTCTCAGCATTTTATTTCTAAAAGGAAATTTGTTGCCATAGGTAGGCATTTGGCGCTTATTAGGCACCAAATTAAATGATTATTTTGGCATAATTACTATATTCGGTAATACGTTCCCCTAGGAGTGGCAGTAAGCAGATCTCAGTATGTAGAAGTGGGCACATCGTATTTGCCGTTATTTTCTCGCCTGTCCCGAGTGACTGTGCCTCTTACCATTACTTCCATAGCAGCATCAGGGCACTCCAGGGGTTCCCACGTACCAGGGAATTTTCTCAAACATTCATTTCTCTCTCATTCCCTACTTGGCAACTTTCCTAAGCCTCACTAGAGATTTAGGAAGAAAACATTAATGCTTACCTTCTTTGACTGTTTCTTTTGCGTTGTCAAGCTTATGATAGATGACTAAACTAATAATAGCATTTTGTATTTTAAAAAAATACAGTATTAAGCACCCCAAATTTTTCTCTAAATTTCTTAGAGACTTTGATTTATATTTTCAGACTGTGATTGATCACACCACCTTTGAATCTTTTGTCTAACCTCAGAAAGCAAACCCATGAATAAGGGAATTACTATAGCTTTTTCTTAATTTTTAGTTTTAATTGTAGTAAATACTGTAAAACTAGTAAACTGCTTGTTTTGTGACTGTGTCTCAACAGAAGCACCTGGGTTCAGCAACACATCACTGATCATTCTTCACCAACTAGAAGACAAGATGAAAGCCCATTCTTTTCTTATGGACTTTATTCACCAAGTAAGCTCTCCAGCTGCTGGCAGGAGGGGTGGCTATGCAAGGCCTTTTGTCTGCTCTCTTCAAAGCAATGGGAGCTCCTTTTTCTCTTATTTTGAGGTGTTTTATGGGTGGGGCATGATCAGTGTTTTCCATTTTCTTTTGTGCATTAAAAGTAAATAGTTCCAGGCAGTAGACACCTGTTATTCCAAATGTGTGAAAACTGTATTGAAAAAAGATAAAAAGAAAAGTAGTGTACTTCAGTAGAAATGCTGTTTCAGCTGTTCTTGTATCATCCTATGATATCTTGCTTTTCATTCAGGTTTCTTTTATGCATTTATATAAAACTTAGGTTTTCATGAGTTGATTTGATATTGTTAGAAGTATACTTAAGATGTTAAAGTGATCACAAACTTAAAAATGGATTTTTTTTTAATAAATGAATTTTTAATTTTGGAGGCTTATGAGCACTGAAATGTGACTGGAGCAACTAAGGACCTATATTTTTAAAATTCAATTTGAATCAGCTTAAATCACCACTGTCAATAGTGGCTACTTTATTGGACAGTAGACCTTCTAGTCAAAAGTGATTTGACTACTCCTGATCAATATTCTGTTTCAATTTTAATGCATGATTTGGGTCCTGTCTACTCTTAATGTCTTAAGAACTCTCATTATTTACTGAGTTTCTCTTTTTTAGTGTTTTTAGGTGGGAAAAACAGCATTTCCTCCTGATATAATTATTTAATCAAGTGTATCATTTAACTATTAGTTCATAACAAATCACCCCAAAATGTGGTGGATTGGAACAGTTCTGTGGGTGAACTGGATGGTTCTTCTGATTTCACCAGGGGTCACTCCTTGAACCGCCTTCAGGGCAGGCTGAGCTGGAAGGTCCCCAGGCCGCTCGCATGTCTGGTAGTTGGTACTGGCTGTCGGTTGGGGCCACTCAGCTCTCCACTTACTGTCTCACCTTTAGGCCCATGTGGCTTCCTGTGCGCTCAGAGCAGCACTGTAAGGGGTGGACTTAGAAGCCATAGGCTTCTTCAGGTGTTACCTTAGGTCTCACATAACGTCACTTACACCATAGTGACATTGTCAAAGCCAGTCACAAGGCCAGCTCAGATGAAAGGAGTTGAGAAATTCGGTCTACCTCTTGAGGGGAGAAGTGGCAAAGGCCTGTTGCAGAGGGCGTGCTTACTGGGAGAGAAGGAGTTTGTAGTCCTAATGTGCCGCGCTGAGAGCATGTTCGTTTATCAGACGAGAGCGCTGTGGAGCAAGAGCGGTGGCAGTGTCTCTTGGCACAGACCCCCCGTGCCTTAGGGGCCCTGATGGAGTCACACGACTATTGGTACCAGAGTCTGTTGTAAGATAATGCCCAGCTAAGTCTGAAAATCCCACCCTGACTAAGCCTTAAATTTTTATTTCCTTTAATATTTAGAGCTTATTTCATTAACCAGAAAGAATTTACATTTATAATCGGGAAAAATGTGTAACTGGATACTTATCTCTAAGGAACTAATTCTGAATATAAGACTCCTTCTTAAGACAAACTCAGCAAGGCCATGGCCTAATTCTGGAGGACATGGGAAATACTATCTGTGTCTCAAGACACTGTCTTTGCCTCTGTTTTTCTGGGATTGAGGGAAGCCTATGTCCAGTGTGCTTCTGGTGGAATTATGACTAAATTGGTTTGTTTGTTACTGTAGATGCTGTCTAAGAATATGCGTTTGTCTTTTCACAAGGTCGGCATCTTTGGGCGGCTGGGCACTTTCCCAGTACGAGGAATGCCGATGGCAACTCGGCTTTTGCTCTGTGAGCATGCCGAAAAGTTGTCGGCCACCATTGTTCTCAAGAACCACCATTCGCAGCTTTCTGACCTCGTGAACACAGCCATATTGATTGCTTTAAACAAGAGGGACTGTGAAATCCCACCCAACCTGACCCCCGCAGACCTTTTTTTTAGAGAGGTAAGATGAGTATTCTTGCTTACCTTCTTTGGCTCTGTGGAGCTGTGCTATTTACTGATCATGTCCAGATGGGAAAAGTGAGGACAGAAGTCCTCATTGGAATTTTAAATTGGACTCTGTTTTCCAGACAAATTAGAACTTAATAAAGTTGACAAAAAGTCTTCCCTCTTGTGTGCTGGACACATTCCTTTTGTCTCTCCAATCCGCTCTTGACTAGCTGCCACTGCGAGCACTGGAGGTGTCACTGCAAGGAGCCCAAGAATCAGACAGACATTTACCTCTTGGTTTAGCTGTATAGGTTTCTGGCCTGTAGACAAACCAACTCCACCTTCAACCAAGTTGTGCTGAAGAGTGTGTTCACAAGCCAAACCATGCGGCCGCCTCCGTCCTTGTCCCAGGTGATCTGGAAGAGGAAACTGTCTGGCTAGGACACTCCCTGGCTCCGAAACAGCTGTGGTTGTAAGGACTATAATGGATGATGTGTCTGTCCAGGAGGTGCCCAAAATGAAGGTGTCTGCACTGAAGGTGTCTGCACTGCAGGTCAGCTTCTGTGTCCACAGCCGCATTCTCAAGGCCAGAGGCAAGATCCTTACCTTCATCCCGCTAACCTTGGACTCCCCCAGGGGTTGTGGCACCATCTTGCACTCTGGTCCTCAAAAGGACTGAGAGCCGTACATGCATTTCAGCAAGGCCCAGGAACCCCACACAGCCACACTGAGCCCTATGTATGCCCCAAGCACCGGAAGTTCCAGCACTCCGGAGGTCACCAGGCACACCAGATTCTGCCTTGTTATTAAATTTTGGGTACTTAAAAAAATAAAAGTGGGGAAAACTTAACCTTGGGTTGAAGTATGAAACAAGTATTTCAGTATTTAATATTATTTCTGCACCAATACTTCATGTGTTAATGAAAAAAAAGTCGAAAAGTCAGGAGATCGACGTTTACTTGGTTATTTTCTTACATAGTTGCTGCTAGTCTACAAAAAATTCTGTTAATGTCTGAAGAAGAATTTCTCGGTGAAATCAGCAAATTCATTAGTTCGAAGCATTTTATTCCATTCGTTCATTAGTTTGGGTTCTTACATTGTAATATGAGATCATTTAATCTGGTATTATTTAAAGATGGCATTGACCACTAATAACTATAATAACTATTTCAGTTACTTGGTGTTTAAATAAGATAATCCAGCTGGCTAATGATCCCAAATTTGCTTATTTATAAGACTTAGTTGAACTCTCTCACTTTTAAAAGTTAGGAAATTCTACTTTTCTTGGTTTTTAAATTTATTTTCACCATTAACTATTTTCTTCTGACTAATGAGCTGAGGATATAACTTAATGACAGTAGCCTGTTGAGAAGATTCTAGGTAGTCATAATTGTTACCTATCACCATGATTTTTGTCATAAGTAGTTGACTTCTATCTACGCCCTCAGGTGTCCCAGGTCGATACCATCTGTGAGTGTTTACTGGAGCACGAGGAACAAGTCTTAAAGGAAACATCATTGGACTCAGTTGAATGGGCCGATGTGGTGATCAACGTGAACAATATTCTCAAGGTACAAGCATGCAGTGAAGAGTCCATCAACTCAAAGCCTAGAGAGTGGATAGAAGAGATAAAACAGTTTCCATATTCCTACTCTGTGTAATCAATAACTTAGGAGGCTTTAACCACTTTTTAATGTCAAAAAGTTAGAAAAATATCAGTCATCAATCATTTAACAAATATTTTGAATGTTTGCCTTGTGCATGTTAAAAGTTTCTATGACCCCAAGTTCTAATTGGTAGAATAAATCTTTTATTTGGAGAAGGATAGATAAATACACATACACGCACACACACGTATATCGTCGATTTATTACTTTTAATGTAACTCTCATTTCCAATTTTTAATTATGCAGAAGCTCACACTTACTATTAAGATGTCCCACTGAGTTTTATAGCTAATAGACTTTTTATCTTTAGAAGTACTGAAATTCATTACTTTCAGCATATAGTATAATTCATTTTTTTTCCAGGACATGTTGCAGGCCGCTAGTCATTATCGACAAAATAAAAGCTCCTTATATAGAAGAGAAGAACCACTAGGAAATGAACCTGAGTATATTCCTTGGACAGGTGAGATTATAAGCACTGAGCGCAAATATACTGATTAATTAACAATTCAACATATATTTCTAATGAACCATCATTTTTGGAAAGTTTGTAAGTGGAATGAAAAATATCACCTCCAAAATAGAACCCTTACTCACTGTATTATTTTGTGTGATTTCACAGCAACAAGTGGTCCCGCTGGTGTCCGAACAGCGATAGTACGCCAGCATGCCATTGTCCTGAAAATGGTTTATCCACAGGCAGACAGCAACCTCCGAAACATCCTGACAGAGCAGCTTGTGGCACTGATTGATTGTTTCTTGGATGGTTATGTTTCGCAGCTTAAGTCTCTGGACAAATCTGATGATCAAGAAAGATACAACAGTTTGAAAATGGAATACCTACAGAAAAGATCAGATCTTTTATCTCCTCTTCGTAAGTGCGTTATATGTAACAAGAGCTATGGATCTTTGAATTTACAGAGTGACTAAAGGAGTCATATTAATGCAGTGTGTTCAAAGTCATATTGTTAATCCAGCTATAGCCAAGAATTTAAAGCAAAGCAAATATGTGCAGCACTCTGTTTAGTCAACCTTGTTTTCATTATGTACCAGTTATAATTCTGGTAGACCACAGTGAAGATGGTTAAAAAAATAAACAAATTAACATGTGGAGAGTGCTTATCATCCCAGACCTTTACATAACTAACTACTCTGAAAAATAGAGCATGATAGACTAGTGTGGGTGTTCAGCAAAGGACATGTCATTTTCAAGACTAGAAGTAGCTTTTTTGGCTAATACATGAAGCAAGGGGAAAAGCATTTGACTAAGCAGTGGTGAATCAAGGGGCTGACTTTTTTTTTTTAAAGATTTATTTATTTATGCATACAAGCTGGGGTACAGGCCAGAGGTGTGGGGTGGCAAGAAGGTTCACCAGAGACAGAGTGGGGCACGGAACAGGCAGATCGACAGAAATACACTGCTGAGGGGAGCAACGGGCAAGGCAGGAGAGGTCTGCTGCGCCATGTGGGAATCTCCCCAGCCAGGCATCGAACTCGCATCTCCGCTGCTTACAGCTCCACAGTGCAGCGCTTAACCGCTTCGCCACCAGGGAAGCCCTCAAGGGACTGAATTTACATCTTTTGTGAGTTTATTTAGATTGTGGGATTAAATTCTAGTAAATGGAAATGTTTTCTTTCTATTATTTTTAGTATATAACATGAATATAGTAAAATTTCAAGTAATGTTTTTTATTATATGTTAGTTTTGCTAACAGGATTTTTCCCAATCTGTTCTCATGTCTACAGTCACACTAGGCCAGTACCCAATGGCTGCTTCTTTAGCAGAAAAGTACTGTGACTTTGATATCTTAGTACAAATGTGTGAGCAGACTGACAACCAGACTAGACTCCAGCGCTACATGACCCAGTTTGCTGATCAGGTAACAAACATTAGGGCCATAACGCAGTGGATCCTGTGGTAAAGCTTTACCATTTCAAATCTTACTTGCTTTTTGGAATATAATGCAATCTACTTCTAATTAACTTGGATACTGATTTGTACATTGTTTCTTTGAAGATTAGCAGACAATTCTTTATATGTAATATTACTGAAAGATTCTTTGGCCTTTGAAAAACATGTTAAAACTTATATTTTTATTTTCAGTTGTATAATAATTAAACGTAGTTAGGTATATGAATATTGATAAAGTTTTAAAACTTTGAATATATCTTGGAAGCATATGTTTATGCTGTTATAGCATCCATATGTGGATGCTATGTTTAGAGAACTCAGAGTTCACCTGTGATTCCTGTTCTCTTTGTTTCACGTCATGCTTCCTGCTGTTTTTTTTTTAAGTTCCCCTTATGACACACACATTATAGTTGCTCCATGAGGCCAGTTTATTCAGTCAGTTGATCTTTATGTAAAAACTGACATTTTTCTTACTATAAAAGTAATGCTTTATAAAATTCAGTAAACCTCTCCTAACAAAAAAGATAATAATCACTCAGTTCCACCACCAGGAGAGAAACTCTTTAAAACATTCTTCTAATCCTTTCATTCTATATTATTATGAGCAAACATGTTTTGTTAACTGCTTATTTTGATTACTACATAACAAACATTTGTATTGTTAAATATTGTTAAACATTGCAAGCAGTGTTTTTAATGTTATGGTATTTCGTGGATTGGATATAACTTCTTCGCTGTCTGATTGTTGAACATAGCTTATTTAGCATTTCACAATAGTGCTTAAAGTAAATACTTTTATTCTTTTCGTGGGTTCTACTTGTCCGTTGGCATTCACATCCATTTTTGTACTGTTTCTTTTTTCTTCTCTTTAGTGTTTAATAGTTTGTTTAAAGTTTTTTGCTAACTCCAAAAACCTGATCATCCTTTGGTTTCTCTTGCTTGCTTATGAGACATATTTTTTGCTTTTATGTCTTGTAGTTGTATTTTGGCTTTTTTCATAAAAGAACCATAAAGATGGAAATCAATGCTATTTTTTCTCCTGAGAGGTAGGCGAGATGAGAAGCAGTACCACTCAACTCACAGAGAATAGAGAAGTGAACCAGGACTGGTTACAGCTTTTATTACTGTATTCCTTTCCTTTCTGATTTCAGACATCTGTGGGTAGAGTGGTGTGCATTGTAAAATTCCTTCCTCAGTGGAAATATCTTTTAGATGATATCTCTTAGGTAAAAATGCAAGACATTTAGTCTTCCTTTTCAGTCCAGCCTCCTACACTGTCGCAGCCTTCAACAGATACCCTCTGGGGAATACGGGGACATTTGGGGCCTCTCTAGATTCCAGTTTATGGCCAGCCCACATGGCCTTCTGGCAAAACCTTTCACCCATGAGAATCTCTCTTTTTGGAATGATAGTGTATCTGCACAGTCCAGGAGAACTTTGTGTGATAATAGAGATCTTGCTTATTCACATGTACTGTCCAAAATGGAAGTTGCTAGCAATATCTGGCTATCAAGGCACTTGAAATGTGGCTAGTGTGACTGAGGAACTGACTTTTTAATTAAATGTTAACAGCTACATGTGGCCAGTGGCTACCGTATTGGATAATGCATAGATTTTTTTTTAAAGATTTTATTTATACATACAAGCTGGGGTACAGGCCAGAGGCATGGGGCAGCAAGACAGTTCACCAGGGACAGAGTGGGGAGCAGAACAGGCAGATCAGAAATACACTGCAGAGGGGAGTAGCGGGCGAGGCAGGAGAGGTCTGCCACACCATGTGGGATTCTCCCTGGCTGGGCATCGAACTCGCATCGCGCGCTGCAGACAGCTCCACAGCACAATGCTCAACCGCTGCGCCACCAGGGAGGCCCGGATAATGCATAGATTCTTTGTGACCTTGCACGAGATTTTTCTAAAGGTGAATAGCCTTCGTTATCAAGTGAGATGATTAAATTAGGTGATTTTTGAGGACCCTGCAATATAGAACATTGGTATTTAAAACAGGATTTCTACTCTAGAACCTAAAACCCTTGCAAGAAATTTAATATCAGAAATGTATTTTCTAAAGCTGTATTACTAAATATTGGCTTTTTGGCTCATTATTTGTAGAATTTTTCAGATTTTCTCTTCCGTTGGTATCTGGAGAAAGGAAAGAGAGGCAAGTTATTATCTCAGCCTATTTCTCAGCATGGAGAGTTGGCAAATTTTTTGCAAGCTCATGAACATCTCAGCTGGTTACACGAAATTAATAGTCAAGAATTAGAAAAGGTAAGGAGGATTTAGTTATATGGAGCAACTTTTAATTTAGTTTTTAATAGTTTAGATTTTAGTCATTTAAAATGCTCTAGAATATTTAAAATGTGTTTTTCATGTTGTCTTATATAATTTGAATCTAGTAGTCTTTTTGATTTATGTTATTGCCACTACTACTAATATCAATAAAAAAAATTACCCATTGTGATTTGCCTACTATAAAGCATAATATTTTATCAATATGTAAATAACACTTTTCAGCTTTGTTTAGTTATGAATATTTTCTTATTGATATAGTTTGGTTAAATTGGGATGGACTACATCTTTATTTTGACTTGGATTAGTCCAAAAGATCTTATCAGTTTTCATAATTTGTTTACTGTAGGCTCATGCAACACTTCTGGGTTTGGCAAATATGGAAACTCGTTACTTTGCAAAGAAAAAAACCCTTCTTGGTTTGAGTAAATTGGCTGCGTTAGCTTCAGACTTTTCAGATGATGTACTACAAGAAAAAATTGAAGGTAAAAGGAAGAATTTGAACAAGAAGACATACAAAACTGTCATGTTACCAATAAACTTTTATAATGTGATCCTTTATCCTTTAATAGAATGCATTAGAAACAGGGGTTGTCTCACTTGTAATATGAATACTTTGTATTCGTTGTCCTGGACAATTACTCAGTTACATACTTTGGATTCTCTTTTTAGAGAAAAGCAGTTTTATGTTCTAAATAAGAACTCCTAAAGAATAAATTCAATTGGTTTGAACAGAGTATTCTGATTATACTCTTAGTGATTCATATTTCAAGAACAAAAAGAACTGAAAAGAAATCTTGATTTTTACTCAGTAGTGGTATTTCTTTTTCTTTTTTTTTTTTTTT